>OY992884.1:3134390-3429216 GCA_963921405.1 Cepaea hortensis
CAGGCAAGATGAAATAACGTGGGCACTTGTGTCATTTACTAGCAGAGTTGGACGTGTAACAGCTGATAAACGACTGTTCCAGGACAGATGACATGATGTTCGAATCAGTGGCATTTACTCACAGAGTTGGAGGTGTAATAGTTGATAGATGACTGTTCCAGGACAGATGAGAGGATGTAGGAATCAGTGCCATTTACTGGCAGAGTTAGAGGTGTAACAGCTAATAGATGACTGTTCCAGGGCAGATGACCCTCCACGCAATCACCTGGCATCAATCCAATCTCCCTGCATTCACCCTGTCTCCCAGCATCCACCTAATCTCCCTTAATCCACACTGTCTCCCAGCATCCACCCAATCTCCCTAAATCCACACTGTCTCCCAGCATACACCCAATCTCCCTAAATCCACACTGTCTCCCAGCATCTACCCAATCTATCTTAATCCACACTGTCTCCCAGCATCCACCCAATCTCCCTAAATCCACACTGTCTCCCAGCATCCACCCAATCTCCCTAAATCCACAGTCTCCCAGCATCCACCCAATCTCCCTAAATCCACACTGTCTCCCAGCATCCACCCAATCTCCCTAAATCCACACTGTCTCCCAGCATACACCCAATCTATATCCATCCACACTGTCTCCAAGCATCCACCCAATCTCCCACCATCCACAATGTATCCCAGTATCCACCCAATCTCCCTCCATCCACACTGTCTCCCAGCATCCACCCAATCTCTCTCCATCCACACTGTCTCCCATACTCCAAACAGTCTCCCATACTCCACACAGTATCCCATACTCAACACAATCTCCCATACCCCACACAGTCTCCCATCCTCCAAACAGTCTCCCGTACTTCACACATTGTCCCATACTCCACACAGTCGCCCATACTCCACACAGACTCTCATACTCCACACAGTCTCCCAACCTTCATACAGTCTCCCTTCACTCACACAGTCTCCCATCCTCCACACAGTCACCCATACTCCACACAGTCTCTCATACTCCACACAGTCCCCTATACTCCACACAGTCGCCCATACTCTACACTCTCCCATACTCCAAACAGTCTCCCATACTCCACACATTCTTCAATACTCCACACAGTCGCCCATACTCCACACAGTCTCTCATACTCCACACAGTCTCCCAACCTTCATACATTCTCCCTTCACTCACACAGTCTCCCATCCTCCACACAGTCGTCAATACTCCAAACAGTCTCCCATCCTCCACACAGTCCCCTATACTCTACCCAGTCTCCCATCTTCCACACTGTCGGCCATTGTATCATCAAATAGTAGTCCAACTCCTTATGTGTGTGTATTTCCCGCTGAATTAATTGTTGTGTGTTTATCTGTTGTATCTTTACCAGATCTCTTCCATCTTATTCATGACTAGGATTTTCATGTCCATATTTTCCAATTCCTACTTTACACCATCTAACTTTCCCGTTTAACGTTCCTATCTAACGCCTGGTTTGCTTAAACAAATGCTATATTTAAATACATAGGGGCAACTTTTAACATCAGATGGCAGATCTACAACAGAGATTAAGAACAGAATATGGCATGCAAAGGCTGCATTTCAGAAAATGAAGAGTATCTTATACAATACGACACTATAATTGAAAATAGGAAAGTGGGTGCTGAAATGCTATATAGAACATATTTTGTTGTAAGGCAGTTAATCCCGGAATGTTAATGGACAATTTAGGAAGAACTTAGAAGCAACAGAAATTTGGTTATTGAGACGAAATTTGTAAATACCTCGGACTGCCAGAGAAACTAAAAACGATTGTGTGGATGTTGCTAATGGAACTACACCATTATATACAACTATAATAAAAATAAAAACAGATTTCCTTGGCCATGCGATGAAAAAAGAAAGTTTGGAGAACATCGTGACAACTGAAAAGATCAAATGGAAAAGAGGCAGAAGTAGACAAGAGAAATGATGCTGGACGGACTGAGATGGAGTCATGGAGGAATATCATCAACAGAGTTTATCCAGAACACTAAAGACCGAGATCTGTGGAGAGACAATGATGAAGGTGTCTATCTCTGATTGTGTCCTGACATGTCTTGTTTCTATTTTAAACGTGTTCATGTTTGTATTGCCACGGTCTGCTGTCACATGTGGCCACCAGTAGCTTGACCACAGTCTGGTATAACATATGGCTAGTGACCAGTAGCTTGACCACGGTCTGGTATAACCTATGGCTAGTGACCAGTAGCTTGACCACGGTCTGGTATAACCTATGGCTAGTGACCAGTAGCTTGACCACGGTCTGGTGTCACCCATGACTAGTGACCAGTAGCTTGACCACGGTCTGGTATAACATATGGCTAGTGACCAGTAGCTTGACCACGGTCTGGTATAACATATGGCTAGTGACCAGTAGCTTGACCACGGTCTGGTGTCACCCATGACTAGTGACCAGTAGCTTGACCACGGTCTGGTGTCACCCATGACTAGTGACCAGTAGCTTGACCACGGTCTGGTATAACCTATGGCTAGTGACCAGTAGCTTGACCACGGTCTGGTATAACCTATGGCTAGTGACCAGTAGCTTGACCACGGTCTGGTGTCACCCATGACTAGTGACCAGTAGCTTGACCACGGTCTGGTATAACATATGGCTAGTGACCAGTAGCTTGACCACGGTCTGGTGTCACCCATGACTAGTGACCAGTAGCTTGACCACGGTCTGGTATAACCTATGGCTAGTGACCAGTAGCTTGACGACGGTCTGGTATAACCTATGTCTAGTGACCAGTAGCTTGACCACGGTCTGGTATAACCTATGGCTAGTGACCAGTAGCTTGACCACGGTCTGGTGTCACCCATGACTAGTGACCAGTAGCTTGACCACGGTCTGGTATAACCTATGTCTAGTGACCAGTAGCTTGACCACGGTCTGGTATAACCTATGGCTAGTGACCAGTAGCTTGACCACGGTCTAGTGTCACCTGTGGCTTGTGACCAGTAGCTTGACGACGGTCTAGTGTCACCTGTGGCTAGTGACGGCCCCGACCGGTAGAGGATGTTCTAAGAGAGCCACTCACGTCCTTCTCTGATTCAGCTGTGAGAACATTGAAGCATTTGGGAAGATAATGTGGTTGTTTTCCCTTGCCTTCCACATCCACACAGGGTCTTTTACCTCCACCTTTGACAGCCATTACCGACTGCCAGGACAAGTGAGTGTCCTACTCAACTCAGTTGCAGAGTTGTCAACTTATCGCGATGGATACTCAGTCCCTATATTTGTCCGCTTATCTCGGTGGATACTTGGTCCCCAGAGTTGTCCACTTGTCCCGTTTTTATTATTAGGGGAGTTATAGCAAATGAGGCTCCCTAGAGGATCCGGTTACGTCATCGGGACCGCTAACACTGTCCTATATGTTGAAAGGTTGGTTTAGCGGGCTTGCGTGCAACGATTGTTTTTCCTTTCCTTCCGCCTAATGTGTGTATAGTTTGATTCTGCAATGATCAGAGACAGATCAATATGTCCCAGGAGAGGACATATATCTGAGCAAAACCCTGTAGTCGGTAACAATCATACAACGGTGGAGTCTGGCCGAGTTGGTGGAGTGTACTCATTCCGCTGGGAAACCAACGGGTTCCATCTCAGCATCGGAGATGTTCCAACAACCACTGCGGGTCGCCCTATAATGCTCCGTTCCTGTGCCAGCGAATATCACACACAATGCTCCCGACTGTCTCATGTGAAAGGTGTAACAGACAGGAGTCTCGACAAACCAACAGCCCGCACAAGTATCCTGTGCATAATGCCGCCGCCAGAATGCCAACAAAGTCCTCCACGAAAAATACATTTCATCGTCAATGGAAGCGGTAGTCACTAGAAAACCAGCAGCCACACATTTCTGTATAAGGTAATCCAGTCATCTCATCGAAAGTCTTGCCGCCATCAATCTGAACATGCAGTTCACGCTACAAACAACCGCGGAGAGATATAAAAGTATTTCACCCCAAATTCACAGCTCACAGTGTCGCGCCACGCACTCACCTCAGTAGCAGGGCGACAGAACCATTGTGCCACCAGTCCAACATGAGGAAATTGCGTATGCAAACAGAACTACAAGCATAAACACTCCAGAGTCCTTAAGCGTTCAAATGCCTTTCCTCCATGTCTCGTGTACTGCCAATCTTCTTATAGTCCATGCCGTGTGGTGTTGGTGATCATGTCTGTCCACATCCTTCTGTCTCGTGTACTGCCAAACTTCTTATAGTCCATGCCGTGTGGTGTTGGTGATCATGTCTGTCCACACCTTCTGTCTCGTGTACTGCCAATCTTCTTATAGTCCATGCCGTGTGGTGTTGGTGATCATGTCTGTCCACATCCTTCTGTCTCGTGTACTGCCAATCTTCTTATAGTCCATGCCGTGTGGTGTTGGTGATCATGTCTGTCCACATCCTTCTGTCTCGTGTACTGCCAAACTTCTTATAGTCCATGCCGTGTGGTGTTGGTGATCATGTCTGTCCACATCCTTCTGTCTCGTGTACTGCCAAACTTCTTATAGTCCATGCCGTGTGGTGTTGGTGATCATGTCTGTCCACATCCTTCTGTCTCGTGTACTGCCAATCTTCCTATAGTCCATGCCGTGTGGTGTTGGTGATCATGTCTGTCCACATCCTTCTGTCTCGTGTACTGCCAATCTTCTTATAGTCCATGCCGTGTGGTGTTGGTGATCATGTCTGTCCACATCCTTCTGTCTCGTGTACTGCCAATCTTCCTATAGTCCATGCCGTGTGGTGTTGGTGATCATGTCTGTCCACATCCTTCTGTCTCGTGTACTGCCAATCTTCTTATAGTCCATGCCGTGTGGTGTTGGTGATCATGTCTGTCCACAACCTTCTGTCTCGTGTACTGCCAATCTTCCTATAGTCCATGCCGTGTGGTGTTGGTGATCATGTCTGTCCACAACCTTCTGTCTCGTGTACTGCCAATCTTCTTATAGTCCATGCCGTGTGGTGTTGGTGATCATGTCTGTCCACAACCTTCTGTCTCGTGTACTGCCAATCTTCTTATAGTCCATGCCGTGTGGTGTTGGTGATCATGTCTGTCCACAGCCTTCTGTCTCGTGTACTGCCAATCTTCTTATAGTCCATGCCGTGTGGTGTTGGTGATCATGTCTGTCCACAACCTTCTGTCTCGTGTACTGCCAATCTTCTTATAGTCCATGCCGTGTGGTGTTGGTGATCATGTCTGTCCACAGCCTTCTGTCTCGTGTACTGCCAATCTTCTTATAGTCCATGTCATGTGGTGTTGGTGATCATGTCTGTCCATAGCCTTCTGTCTCGTTTACTGCCAATCTTCTTATAGTCCATATCATGTGGCGTTGGTGACACAATCAGATCTAAAGAAAATCATGAAATTAGAACATGTTATAACATTACAACACAAACATATCTAAAGAAAAACATGAAATTAGAACATGTTATAACATTACAACCCAAACAGATCTAAAGAAAAACATGAAATTAGAACATGTTATAACATTACAACACAAACAGATCTAAAGAAAAACATGAAATTAGAACAGGTTATAACATTACAACACAAACAGATCTAAAGAAAACCATGAAATTAGAACATGTTATAACATTATAACACAAACAGATCTAAAAAAAACAATAAATTAGAACATGTTATTACAACACAAACAGATCTAAAGAAAAACATGAAATTAGAACATGTTATTACAACACAAACAGATCTAAAGAAAAACATGAAATTAGAACATGTTATTACATTACAACACAAACAGTTCTAAAGAAAAACATGAAATTAGAACATGTCATTACATTACAACACAAACATAAACAGTCTAGCTATAACCCGTAGCTAGGCCACTACTCATCCTCCGTTGCCAGGAAGGCGGCGCGGAAGTTCAGTTGTGAAAGTTGCCAAATAGGACAATGTGTATATGTCTGTTTGCCCACCTTCACCTCCACATTTTCTTATGGAACGATTCACTGTCTGTTGAGCCACTCCACATGGCATGGACCCTGTCTGTTCAGCCACACCATATCGCTCGATCCACCTTGTCCACTTTCTGAGATATTTATTACACGTAAATACAGGACATCACATCACAGCACACGGTTCAATGAACGCACAGTCTCAGCACATAACAAAGTTGAATAAATATACCGTCGCATAATATCGAACATGATGACTATCGGGGTATCAAATGATCGTGTTAAATCTGATAACATATATGAACCCATGATAAAATCTCTCCTCGCAAGTTGAATGTATCAATATTCAACAATTAATCCTTGGAATTATAAATGGATTATTAAGATCGACGGCAATATGAACAATGTATCCTTGGCCTGTATAAATCCGCCATGAACCCAGTTTTTGCGTAGTGCACTGTCTGATCGGAGACGGACAAGATCGGTAAGAAATGTTCTGTCTCTTTCTACCATGGGTCTCGCTGGGAGCCTATAAGCGACTCCGACCACCCATCATATGTGTGCAGCTCTCTCCGTGTCCTGCACATGTCATCATCTGTGTCCTGCCCATATCGCCATCTGTGTCCTGCACATAACATCATCGGTTTCCTGCACATATAATCATATGTGTCCTCCACATATCATCATCTGTGTCCTCCACATATCATCATCTGTGTCCTCCACATATCATCATCTGTGTCCTGCGCATATCACCATCTGTGTCCTCCACATATCATCATCTGTGTCCTCCACATATCATCATCTGTGTCCTCCACATATCACCATCTGTGTCCTGCGCATATCACCATCTGTGTCCTCCACACATCATCATCTGTGTCCTCCACATATCATCATCTGTGTCCTCCACATATCATCATCTGTGTCCTCCACATATCATCATCTGTGTCCTCCACATATCATCATCTGTGTCCTCCACATATCACCATCTGTGTCCTGCGCATATCACCATCTGTGTCCTCCACACATCATCATCTGTGTCCTCCACATATCATCATCTGTGTCCTCCACATATCATCATCTGTGTCCTCCACATATCATCATCTGTGTCCTCCACATATCATCATCTGTGTCCTCCACATATCATCATCTCTGTCCTCCACATAACATCACCTGTTTCCTGCACATATCATCGTGGAGAGATGTGAGGTGGGTAGGGGATGTGTGGTGAGTTAGGGATGTGTGGGTATGGGTGGGTGATGTGTGAGTTGTGAGGGATGTGTGTATGGGAGGGGGATGTGTTACATAATATGTTAATACGCATTGCTTATGCTTACAACATTCATTTGACAGTGTTTTTTTTTTCTATGTGAATGTATCATGCACTGTTGAAGAACGAAAGATGAGTGATTGGAAGGACTGAATATAAGACGAGCCTATGTGCCCAATATGTAACCCTTTTAAAATAATGTTCAGTTCAATTGAATATCATCTGTACCGGGTTGTTGCTCCGTGTGTTTCTGGTTATCCCACTGTTCTGTTAGCCTTGACGGGGTCACAGAAAGTGCCGACTATTTATACTAGAACCGGACTGTCTCAGCGTCTTTCATCATGTCGTAATTCGCTGCAATGTGTCTGCTGTTCTCTCCGAGCTCCGCATGACTGATTCTATCATACCATTTAATCCCTTCTCTTCTTCACATACACGAGTTAATACATGTTGTAGTTTATAAGTAATTGTGCGCGTCGGTCTCCAGCTCAGTAATTGCTCCGTATTTTAATGTACGAGGGTAAGGTAATAATTAAGTCACTAATGGCTGTAGATACTAAATATGATAACAACTTGAAACCAGTTTATTTGTATACACACATTGTTCCTTTATTTCTCAACATAATGTTCACCAACATTGATGCACTTATAACATCGTTTTATCAGTCCACCCGAACCGGCTGCAGAGAACTGTGTGCTCTGTTTTCTAAACCAAGTTTTCACTTCACATTCAAGTTCGGCGTCACTCGCGAAATGTCTCCCGCCAAGGTGCCTTTTCAGTGGACTTAGCCCCTAGCGATTTCCCGTAAAGCGGTTCATATCTGCGTAGAAAAAGTTACGAGGGCGAGTCAATAAGTAAGTCACACAGTTCTGTGGGATGGAAGGTGAATGAAAACAAAGCACGCAGTTCTATGCAGCGGTTTGGGAGGACAGATAAAACGATGGGATAAGTGCATCAATGTTGGTGGAAGTTATGTTGAGATTAAAAAAGGACAATGTATGTATAAAAATAAACTGGTTTCGAGTTGTTATCATAGTTAGTTATTTTTCTACAACCATTTGTGACTTACTTATTAACTTACCCTCGTAGTTCGCAGATTCCTGATTATGGTTTGTGTCATTACGAAGCTGTAGCCGCAACGTCTAATTTTTAAAATTGTGATGAAGTTCTGGTTAAATAGATCGATTCCACAACTGGCGGTTGTTGATGTACAGCATGTTTTTGATCAATACAGCAGTACAAACTTCACGTGAGAGTTAATTATTCCACGTTTAGTGCTAGTTGTAACTTCTTTCTTTGGGTTAATTCACACTGTCCAGCAACACGCGACCATGAGTGTGAACCTCAGCTAATCCCGAGAGTTGTACCAGTTCCTACAGCCGCCCTACCGTAGGGGCTAGATGCTGTACAAGTTCCTACAGCCGCCCTCGTGGCTAGATGCTGCACAAGTTCCTACACCAGCCCTACCGTAGTGGCTAGATGCTGCACAAGTTCCTACAGCCGACCTACCGTAGTGGCTAGATGCTGCACAAGTTCCTACAGCCGCCCTACCGTAGTGGCTAGATGCTGCACAAGTTCCTACAGCCGACCTACCGTAGTGGCTAGATGCTGCACAAGTTCCTACAGCCGCCCTACCGTAGGGGCTAGATGCTGTACAAGTTCCTACAGCCGCCCTCGTGGCTAGATGCTGCACACGTTCCTACACCAGCCCTACCGTAGTGGCTAGATGCTGCACAAGTTCCTACAGCCGCCCTCGTGGCTACATGCTGTACAAGTTCCTACAGCCGCCCTACCGTAGTGGCTAGATGCTGCACAAGTTCCTACAGCCGCCCTACCGTAGGGGCTAGATGCTGTACAAGTTCCTACAGCCGCCCTCGTGGCTAGATGCTGCACAAGTTCCTACACCAGCCCTACCGTAGTGGCTAGATGCTGCACAAGTTCCTACAGCCGCCCTACCGTAGTGGCTAGATGCTGCACAAGTTCCTACAGCCGACCTACCGTAGTGGCTAGATGCTGTACAAGTTCCTACAGCCGCCCTACCGTAGTAGCTAGATGCTGCACAAGTTCCTACAGCCGCCCTACCGTAGTGGCTAGATGCTGCACAAGTTCCTACAGCCGCCCTACCGTAGTAGCTAGATGCTGCAAAAGTTCCTACAGCCGCCCTACCGTAGTGGCTAGATGCTGTACAAGTTCATACAGCCGCCCTACCGTAGGGGATAGATGCTGCACGAGTTCCTCCAGCCGCCCTCGTGGCTACATGTTGTACAAGTTCCTACAGCCGCCCTACCGTAGTGGCTAGATGCTGCACAAGTTCCTACAGCCGCCCTACCGTACTGGCTAGATGCTGCACAAGTTCCTACAGCCGCCCTCGTGGCTACATGCTGTACAAGTTCCTACAGCCGCCCTACCGTACTGGCTAGATGCTGCACAAGTTCCTACAGCCGCCTTACCGTAGTGGCTAGATGCTGCACAAGTTCCTACAGCCGACCTAACGTAGTGGCTAGATGCTGTACAAGTTCCTACAGCCGCCCTACCGTAGTAGCTAGATGCTGCACAAGTTCCTACAGCCGCCCTACCGTAGTGGCTAGATGCTGCACAAGTTCCTACAGCCACCCTACCGTAGTGGCTAGATGCTGCACAAGTTCCTACAGCCGCCCTACCGTAGTGGCTAGATGCTGTACAAGTTCATACAGCCTCCCTACCTTAGCGGCTAGATGCTGCACGAGTTCCTACAGCCGCCCTCGTGGCTACATGCTGTACAAGTTCCTTGGGCCGCCCTACCGTAGTGGCTAGATGCTGCACAAGTTCCTACAGCCGCCCTACCGTACTGGCTAGATGCTGCACAAGTTCCTACAGCCGCCCTCGTGGCTACATGCTGTACAAGTTCCTACAGCCGCCCTACCGTACTGGCTAGATGCTGCACAAGTTCCTACAGCCGCCCTCGTGGCTACATGCTGTACAAGTTCCTACAGCCGCCCTACCGTCGGGGCTAGATGCTGCACGAGTTCCTACAGCCGCCCTCGTGGCTACATGCTGTACAAGTTCCTACAGCCGCCCTACCGTCGGGGCTAGATGCTGCACAAGTTCCTACAGCCGCCCTACCGTAGTGGCTAGATGCTGCACAAGTTCCTACAGCCGCCCTACCGTAGGGGCTAGATGCTGCACAAGTTGCTACAGCCGCCCTACCGTAGTGGCTACATGCTGTACAAGTTCCTACAGCCGCCCTACCGTAGTGGCTAGATGCTGTACAAGTTCCTACAGCCGGCCTCGTGGCTACATGCTGCACAAGTTCCTACAGCCGCCCTACCGTAGTGGCTAGATGCTGCACAAGTTCCTACAGCCGCCCTACCGTAGGGGCTAGATGCTGTACAAGTTCCTACAGCCGCCCTACCGTAGTGGCTAGATGCTGCACATGTTCCTACAGCCGCCCTACCGTAGTGGCTAGATGCTGTACAAGTTCCTACAGCCGCCCTCGTGGCTACATGCTGTACAAGTTCCTACAGCCGCCCTACCGTAGTGGCTAGATGCTGCACAAGTTCCTACAGCCGCCCTACCGTAGTGGCTAGATGCTGCACAAGTTCCTACAGCCGCCCTACCATAGTGGCTAGATGCTGTACAAGTTCCTACAGCCGCCCTACCGTAGTGGCTAGATGCTGCACAAGTTCCTACAGCCGCCCTACCGTAGTGGCTAGATGTACAAGTTCCTACAGCCGCCCTACCGTAGTGGCTAGATGCTGTACAAGTTCCTACAGCCGCCCTACCGTAGTGGCTACATGCTGTACAAGTTCCTACAGCCGCCCTACCGTAGGGGCTAGATGCTGCACAAGTTCCTACAGCCACCCTACCGTAGGGGCTAGATGCTGCACAAGTTCCTACAGCCGCCCTCGTGGCTAGATGCTGTACAAGTTCCTACAGCCTCCCTACCGTAATGGCTAGATGCTGCACAAGTTCCTACAGCCGCCCTACCATAGTGGCTAGATACTGCACAAGTTCATACAGCCTCCCTACCGTAGTGGCTAGATGCTGTACAAGTTCCTACAGCCGCCCTACCGTAGTGGCTAGATGTACAAGTTCCTACAGCCACCATACAGTAGTGGCTAGATGCTGCACAAGTTCCTATAGCCGCCATACAGTAGTGGCTAGATGCTGTACAAGTTCCTACAGACGCCCTACCGTAGTGGCTAGATGCTGTACAAGTTCCTATAGCCGCCCTACCGTAGTGGCTAGATGCTTCACAAGTTCCTACAGCCGCCCTACCGTAGTGGCTAGATGTACAAGTTCCTACAGCCACCATACAGTAGTGGCTAGATGCTGCACAAGTTCCTATAGCCGCCATACAGTAGTGGCTAGATGCTGTACAAGTTCCTACAGCCGCCCTACCGTAGTGGCTAGATGCTGTACAAGTTCCTACAGCCGCCATACCGTAGTGGCTAGATGCTGCACAAGTTCCTACAGACCTTAGTGTCTAGATGTACAAGTTCTTACAGCCGCCCTCGTGGCTAGACCCTGTACATGTTACGTCAACCGCCCTACCGTAGTGGCTAGACCCTGTACATGTTACGTCAACCGCCCTACCGTAGTGGCTAGACCCTGTACATGTTACGTCAACCGCCCTACCGTAGTGGCTAGACCCTGTACATGTTACGTCAACCGCCCTACCGTAGTTCTAGACCCTGTACATGTTACGTCAACCACCCTACCGTAGTGGCTAGACCCTGTACATGTTACGTCAACCGCCCTACCGTAGTGGCTAGACCCTGTACATGTTACGTCAACCGCCCTACCGTAGTTCTAGACCCTGTACATGTTACGTCAACCGCCCTACCGTAGTGGCTAGACGCTGGCCTGTGGGCCCGGGGCGCGTGGGTTACATTCCAATTGGGAGGGATTCGAATCTTAGCTGGACCCAGCCTTACATGGGAAACCAGGACCCATCCTTACATGGGATCCCAGGACCCAGCCTTACATGGGAACCCTGATTCCAGCCTTACATGGGAGCCCAGGACCCAGCCTTACATGGGAACCCAGGAATGTCTTGGGAAGTTTGTTCGGCCGGCTCGACCCTCGCCACATGACACAGCCAGCGCTGTTAGTCTATACATGATGGGTGTAGCACCATGTACTTAAAGCATAAATTCCACGAACAAACTATGGGAATGTCTAGTTGGTCGTGCGTCGAAGTACACTTGTTCCTGCAGCGAGGCGGTGTCGACATTTGGAGGTAACAGGTTCGAATCTCTGTCGGTAACTATAGCTTTCAAACTGTATGTTGTCTAGTGCGTCCTCTAGTCTCTACGTCTTCCTTCTCCTTCTGTGAGTGCCAAACAATACTATGTGTGTTTATTTATGTAACCAGCAAACGAAGACTGTCAAGCTAGTAACTTGTCCCCATATTCCGTGAGCCGGTGTGGACCCGTGGATACAACTTTCAACCCGTAGTTTGAGATAATTAGTGTGAAACTACTACTGTAAATGGTATTAAATGCCATTAATTGAATTCATGGAAATTAGTTTACGAAAGGAAAAGGATACTGCTGGAACAAGAAATCAATGGGGGGGGGGGGGAGTCGTAGTGGCCACTAAGACAATTACATTAATAAACACACATTATTTGGCCCTTACAGAAGGAGAAGAAGGAAGTAGAGACTAGAAGACGCACTAGACAACATAAAATTTGAAAGCTATAGTTACCGACAGGGATCAAACCTGTCGCCTCCAAATGACGACGGCGCCTCGTTGCAGGAACAAGTGTACTTCGACGCACGACCAACTAGACACTAGTTAATTGCCAGAAGAATATCAAGCCAGCTAGAGAGGCAAGGTGTTTTCCCACCTACCCTGGGAGGATACCGTCCAAAAAGAGAAACCTGGACCAATGCAGCAGATTTTGCCCATGATGTCTATGAAGGATTCCACTCAGGCACTAAAACTTTTGCTGCAGCGATTGATCGTGAGGATGAGTACAACAGAGTACTGGTGGATTTCTTAATGCTTCAACTTCTTGAACTAAAGATAAGTTCTTTCCTCCTTAGCTGGATCGCTGCTGCCCTCTTCCATTGGAAAGTAGTCGGTAGATGTGGCAGTTGCACTTCAGAACCAACAACAATATGTCCTGTCCTACCACAGGGATCACCATTATCTCCGGTGTTGTTCAACGCCTTTTTTTTTTTTTTTTTTTTTTTTTTTTTTTTTTTTTTTTTTTTTTTTTTAGCATATCCTTTTAAAGGACTTAGCTGTCAACACCAGCATCTTTCAGCTGTATGTTGATCTCTTGGCAAGATTACGCTCAGTAGTTTGCCATTGCTTTCTGAGCGGCCGGCTCACATACCCCGTAAGTTACCGATGCGATTCGAACCACTGCTGATTTGAACCGTCATCACGTTACCTGACGAGAGTATACGAGATTACGGAGAAAAGTCATAACCTCTAAGCCACGAAGCCGGCTGTTCAACGCCTACAATGTAATAATCACCAGCATCATAGAACCGGGGAGGACATTGTCGGACGATGTTTTAATATAACTTCAGGGCAAGGATAGAGATCAGGTTGCTGTGGAACCACAAACCGAACTCAATCGCATAAGCACTTGGTGCGTTGAAGCTGGGACAATGGTCAACCCAATAAAGGCAACGGTGACATGGTTCTCATTAAATGACTATATTGTCAACAACCCAACGCCAACTAAATCTGAGTTCATAAACGGTGGAAAGAACGCAGACAATAAATTACCTGAGGACACGATTTGTTCGAAGCCTACTAAGCACGTAAACCAGGTGATAACAAAGGCCAAGTGGGATTTGACTGCGATGCGGGTGATGGCGGTGGCAGACTGTGAGCCGCGCCACCTATGTCTTCTTTACCGGAGGCTGGTCCTTTCTGTTCTGGGGTATGCGATGGCGATCCTGACTTTCAGCCATAAGTAGATAGAAAGAATGGAAAGGATACAGAACGAAGCCATACGCATCATTCTTGATGTACAAGAGATACAGCATGCAGGGCGATGCGCTACCTTCTTCATTTTCCAAACATGAGGGTCAGAACACAAATGTGCCAAGCACGTGCCTATCTCAGAGTCAACGCAAACACACAACATCCACTGCATAGCGAGATTAAGAAGGTAAAGGGCAGCAGGTTAAAAAGAGGAAAGTCGTGGATGGGTCAAGCCGAAGACATTCTTCAGCAGGTGTGTTCACTTGAGGACTTAGAACTTGGCGAGGAGTGGATACAAGTGTGAACAGATTTCTGTACATCCTTTTCAGTGTGTATCCAACTAGACAGGAAATGCAGACAAGAAAATCCGGCCGCTGTTGAGGCAGAAGTACAGGCTCTGATCTTCGAGAATTCTTTAAGGGATGATACTGTCATTTACAGGGATGGGTCGGTGATCCGAGGAGTGAGAAGCTCATGGGCCTTTATGGCTCAGGCCGGAGGGAAAAACTGTGAAAGAAGAGTCTGGCGCTTTTGCTCTGACCACAAATAGTCTGACTATGGAAGTCATGGCAGTAAGTAAAGCAATAACATGGTTCGAGACACAGACATTCAATAGGGCTTGTGTTCTTAGTGACTCAATGAGTATGCTCCGGAGGATAGAAATTGGGTGGGTTCGAAGAGAGTGGCTGCTGTCTCTGGAGCGGTTTCGGCTGGCAAAGATTAGTTTCATCTTCGTGCCAGGGCATGCGGGAGTACAAGGGATTGAGCAGGCCGACATGCTTGTAGATAGGGCTAATGTGGAAGGCGAACGAGCCATGGACCAGGCAGACATTCTGAATGCTCTACGAGAAGTACGTCGTTTACGAGAACCAAGCGATGGATGTGAATCTACAACCATGGGCAGGCTGCGAGAACAGCAATTTAAAAGAGACTTGACGAAACAACAACACCTCGCAGGAAGCCAAAGAAGAGTAATAAACCAACACAGAACTAGTGTCGTGAGCCGCTACACGCTGCGGGATTTGCTGAGGAAGGGAATCCAAGCACTTATAGACTGAATGGTTATATGTGCAATGAGGATGATTTGTCGAATAAGTAACTAACTAACTAACTAACTAACTAACTAACTAACTAACTAACTAACTAACTAACTAACTAACTAACTAACTAACTAACTAACTAAAGGATGCTATAGGCACCAGAAAGACGTAATTGTTGAACTATACATGAGACATTAGACAGCAACGGATGTCAGAAAATAAACACGACAGAACGTTCTAGACACACCCGACAGCAGAAAGAAGCAGGTAATGTATGATTCGCTGGTCAACATTGACATTTGTACTTAGTTTACCTACAGACGTAAAGGTACTTGCCTGTTGTTTTTTGCCTGTTGTCCTTTGTCTGGTGCATGTTGATGGTTGCATGTTGATGGTTGCATGTTGATTGTTGCCTGTTGATGGTTTTCTGTTGCCTGTCATGCATTTTTTCTTCATTATTATCTCTCCATGAATTCCGATGAGTGCAATTATGTGATTCATCTATGACAATGATTGCTCCATGATATACCATCTTACACTAGATTCAACAGAACGACGAAATCTCCCAGTTACACAGAAACTCCAAATCTCCAAGTTACACAGAACGACGAAATCGCTGGATTATCCAGATATCCAGCCATGCCGAGGTTGACATCAATTCAAACTGTTCTGCTCATGACCTGTGCTTTGCCCTTGCTGATGTCCGCTCAGGGTAAGGGACATGTCCAGGCCTGCTGTCTGAACTAATAGACACGCATACACACATATACTAGTTCACACATATGGGAGATACGAACATACATTAACTCACACATGCAAACATAACATACCGACATACATTTGTGTATAAATACAAACATCTGTGCGTAAAGACAGACATGTGTGCATACAGACAGACATGTGTGCATAAAGACACACATGAGTTAATACATACAAACATTAATGCATGCAGACATATTTTCCGACATACAGACTGACATTAGTTCAAACAGACATATAGTGTTTCACACGGACAGAAATTGGTGCACACGGACAGAAATTGGTGCACACGGACAGACATTGGTGCACACGGACAGACATTGGTGCACACGGACAGACATTGGTGCACACGGACAGACATTGGTGCACACGGACAGACATTGGTGCACACGGACAGACATTGGTGCACACGGACTGTAATGCATACGGACAGACATGCATGGATACATGCAGCCTGGTGCATTCAGGCCAATATTAATGAGTCCTTAATCACAAACATGCATAAATACATATATAAGTGCATTCAGGCCGATATTAAAGAGCACATAATTACATACGTGCATACATACATATATAAGTGCATCCAGACCGATATTAATGAGTCCTTAATCACAAACATGCATAAATACATATATAAGTGCATTCAGGCCGATATTAAAGAGCACATAATTACATACGTGCATACATACATATATAAGTGCATCCAGACCGATATTAATGAGTACATAATTACAAATATGCATACGGACATATATAATCGTTGGATCAACATCACGACACTCGGTTTAACCCATAAGTGCTCCGTTTTCCTCCTAACTCAAACCTGAGTCTGGAGAAACTCAGCTCAATGCACGAACTCCGTTGCATCGGCGAGGATCCTGAAATACTTTGGGTAGATTTTTAACTCGAAATTAATGAGTACATAATTACAAACATGCATACGGACATAGATAAGTGCTTTCAGACCAATAATAATGAGTACTTAATTACAGACATGCATACAGACATAGATAAGTGCATTCAGACCAATATTAATGAGTCCTTAATTACAAACATGCAGACAGACATAGATAAGTACATTCATGCCGATATTAAAGAGCACATAATTACAAACACGCATACAAACATAGATAAGTGCATCCAAACCGATATTAATGAGTCCTTAATTACAAACATGCATACATACATAGATAAGTGCATTCAGGTAGACATTGTATGATCAGACAGACACAAGTGCACCCAGCGAGACGATAATGCACAAGAACATACAATAATGGACAGTAATCATCAAGTGCCCTGCCAGATAGCGTCGGCCTTCATGGCTCTCCACAGATCTCGGTCTTTGGTGTTCTGGATCAACTCTGATGTTGATATTCCCCCATGCCACCGTCTCTATCTGTCCATCATCATATCTCTTGGTGTGCCCCTGCCGCTGTCCCCAATGATCTTTCAAGTTGTCACAATATTTTACACTACCTCACTTCTCATCACATGAGCAAAAAATGTGTTGTTTGTCTCATTCTTATTGTTGTATATAATGTTCTAGTTTCGTTAGCCTCTTTCAGACAATCGTTAATAGTTACTTGGGCAGTCCAAGGCATTCCTAATTTGTTGATACGGTTTGATCAAAGCCTTGCTTATAATGTGCACATAGACCAGGTGATAACAAAGGCCAAGCGGGGTTTGGCAGCGATGCGGGTGATGGCGGCAGCAAACTGTGAGCAGCGCCATCTATGTCTTCTGTACGAGGGGCTGGTCATGTCTGTTTTGGAGTATGCAATGGCAATCTTGACTCTCAGCCATAAGCAGATAGAAAGGATGGAAAGGATACAGAATGAAGCTATGCGCATTATTCTTGGATGTACAAGAGATACAGCATGCAGGGCGATGCGCTACCTTCTTGATTTTCCAACCATTGACGAGAGAATACAAGTTTGCAGGGCACGCGCCTACCTCAGAATTAACGCAAACACACAACATCCACTGCATAGTGAAATTAGGAAGGTGAAGGGCAGCAGGTTAAAAAGAGGACGGTCGTGGATGGGTCAAGCCGAAGACATTCTTCAACAGGTGTGTTCACTTGAGGACTTAGAACCTGGCGAGGAGTGGGTGCAAGTGCCAACAGACTTCTGCACATCCTTTTCAGTTTGCATCCAACTAGATAGAAAATGTAGACAAGAAAATCCGGCTGCTGTTGAGGCTGAAGTACAAGCATTGATTTTCGAGAATTCGCTAGACGGTGACGCCGTCATCTACACAGATGGGTCGGTCGTCCGACATGTGAGAAGCGCATGGGCCTGTACAGCTCGGGCCGGAGGGAGAATTGTGAAGGAGGACTCTGGTGCTTTCACTGAAACCACAAGTAGCCTGACCATGGAAGTCATGGCAGTAAGTAAAGCAATAACATGGCTCGAGACACAGACATTCACCAGGGCTTGTTTCCTTAGCGACTCAATGAACATGATCAAGAGGATAGAGGAGGGGTCGATCCGAAGAGAATGGTTGCTGCCTCTGGAGCGGTCTCGGCTGGCAAAGATTAGTTTCATCTTCGTGCCAGGGCATGCGGGAGTACAAGGAAATGAGCGGGCTGACAAGCTCGCAGGTGAGGCTACTGTTGAGGGCGGACGCGCCATGGACCAGGCTGACATTCTGAATGCTCTACGTGATGTGAGACTTTTGCGTGAACCAAGTGATGACTGTGAATCTACAACAATGGCCAGACTGCTAGAGCAGCAAATTAAAAGAGGGGTGGCCAAACAAGAACACTACGCAGGAAGCCAAAGAAGATTGATAAACCAACACAGAACTGGCGTCGTTAGCCGCTACACGCTGCGGGATTTGCTGAGGAGGGGATCCGAGCACTTATGGACTGAATGGTTCGATGTGCAACGAGGATGATCTGTCGACTAACTAACTAACTATTCCTAATTTTTTCATTTACATTCCAAGATTCACTGCCATACAACAAAACCTTCTCATTTTCTGAAATGCGGCTATTGCTTGCCCTATTCTGCTCTTAATCTTCTTACATTCGGCCCTTCCAGTCACCCATCTTTCGTTCAACAACAGTATATGATGCATTTAAATAGGAAAACAACATTGTAAAATGAATGTTGTAAATATAAACACTACATATTACTATGTTATAAGACATACACCCCCCCCCCCCACCACATTCACATACATCCCCACCAACACACACCTCCCAGGCATACATATATTCTCAATCCCCACCCCCCACATACACACATCTCCCCTACCACACACACACACATCCCCACCCCATAAACACTCGCCCCCCACACATTCTCTATCCACCCACCAACACACACCCAACCATTCAGCCAAACGTACATCCTCACCACACATCTCCCACCCACACACACACCCCCTGCCAACCCACACATCATGAACCCTACCACACACAGCCACATCCACACTTCACCCACCACACAATTCCTCCCTCAACCACACACACATCCCGCACCCATCCATACACACATCCCCCATCCAGACACACACGCCACACCCATACCCCATCCCACACACACTCACCCACCCACACATCCTCTACACAACCTCCACCCGTCCACCTACACACTCTCAATCACCCATCCTCCATCCACTCATCCCTCAAACCATAATTCCCCCACCTACATACACACCCATACCAACCCACACATACACCACCCAATACACATCTCCCACCCACCCACACAATATCCCCTACCCATAAACACATCTCCACACACATCCCCCTCCCACGTACTCATCCCTAAACCACTCACACCCGCACATCCCACACCAAACCACACCAACATCCCTCACCCCCACACACACATCTCCCCACACATCTACCAGACACCCACACATCCCATCCCTACAAACACCCTCTCCATCCACACGTATATCCTCCACCCACACACACACCCCCACCCAAACAGGCATACCCCCACCTACATAGACAGTAATTGTCAGAGTCTTGCATAACACAAGACTAGTAGCTCGTTTTCTGGCAAGTGTGAAGTAATATCAAACTATCAAATCACACGAAGTGAATATCCGAAAGTATTATTCACACGCTTTATTGACGCGTTGCATTAATTATCGCACAAACATTGCGCACTGACAATCTATAGCAATCATTTCAACATGAACAAGATCACTACAATACATAATAATACATGCAAGCAATAAACATCTCACTTACAGTTAAACTTATACAAGCATTCGACTCAGTCTCCCACTGTCGTACAGGCTAGCTCTCAAGGCAGATTCAAACTCGACTCACATTCCCTTGCGACCTGTCCCTTCAACGATCTCAGCCCGTCTGCCAGTTCCTACACGCTTACACGCACACGTCAGCTGGTGTCCCCTGCACGGTTCACGGGGTGAACTCAATTGCTGTGCGTGGCTACCTATCCGGGCGTCGGTAACGACGCCGCGTTCTCTCTGCCGTGTTTCACATTACTCAGGGTTGCGTGTTGTTATGTTGTCTGGCGTTGGTACAGACAACGCGTCGCAACCTCGGGTGTGAGACCTTGACACTCTCCACACCCCTTTTTCATGAAAGGATTTCCTTTCATGTACAATCTATATCTAGGTGTTATTAAACATGTCAAAGTCGAACATTATACATTAACAATTATAATAAATATATCCAGGTGAATAGTCAACAATATGTATACACCACTTATGTTGCACTATGAAGTACAACAGTCAAGTACAATCTATTTAATGGGCATTACCTCGCTGTGACCCAGCTAGTCCGGTAGGTATTGGCTAAACTGGCCCCTACCTCACAACCAAGAACAAAAATACTAAAATAATCAGGTCAAGCCGTGAGCATCTCCCTCTGAGATGACTCCTCCATCAGACCTCTATTTAGAGTTTCTAATGAAGGTCAACAGTTTTGGCAATATACTGTCCATATCTAAACGATGTTACATTGACATGTTATTTATCAAGCACACATGTTCATGGTTACAATACATATTTACATATCACCAATAATTTAGAATAATGTCCCCTGGTTATTATACAGAAAAATTAGGAACAATAATTTATCGTCGTTTACAAGACATAAATTACAATTGGAAATTTATTTCTTAGTGTCATAATTTGATCCTTATTGACAAATGTGCACAAAAAGTCACGTTTGTAAAGAAGCAATCAAGTTACGATGCTGAGATTACATCCTTAAAAAAATCGACATATACAATTCCGTATATGGAAATATTTTAAATTACATTTTAATACAACGTCATACATTTATATACTTTTAATAATATGCAAAAACTCGGAAGTATACAGCTGTACTATTACATGTGTTGTGCTGTCATTCAAACAAAGCTGGTCCGTTCTGGATGGATCTTCTATAAACGGAGTAGTAGTTGTTACTATCAGCTGTTTGATCATCTCTTCCGTCTTCTGCTCGGATTGTACTGTCGCAGTCATCTTTCGTACCTTGTTAAAACGTCTTGGGCACCTCGGTCTGGATACTTTAGGATTACCTCACGTTTTAGTGGCTTGGTAACTTCTTGGATCCTGTAGTGTTGTCCCGTGACACTTCTCTGTAGTGTCTGGTTGTTATAATATTTATTTACAATAATAATTACATTCTTTCTCATATCTTACAGTTATACCACACATTAGTTTACATAATACTGATTTCATTCTTTCACATATCTCACGATTATATACGCATTCATTCGCATGATAATAATAAGAATCACAATATGTACATAAGTTATATACATTGGGAGATACAATCTTCCCCATCACAATGGTGTACACAGCGTTACTGACACATTGTCACAATTGGCTGTGGTACTGAGCACTATCTACGTTGCAGTTTTTATACACCCTCTGCACTGTGCTCTGGTGTCGACTGGGTATTAGGTTCGTTGTATGGACATCTCGACAAAAGGTCTGCAAGACAGTTTTGTGAACCTTTTATGTGGTTAACCTCATAGCTATAGTCCTGCAGAAGAAGGGACCATCTTGCCACCCTGCTGTTACTAGGCGTTCCTCTGGTAACAATTGTCAGCGGAGTATTATCTGTTTCAATAATGAAATGTTTGCCTAACAAAAATCTAGAAAGTTTACGTACCGAAAATACCATGGCAAGAGCCTCGAGTTCCGGTGTACTGTAATTTCGTTCGCTGGTGTTCAGTTTTCGAGAGACGTAGTATACTGGGTACAAGATTTGGTCGTGTTCTTGGAGAAGCACACCTCCAATGGCTACGGAGCTCGCATCACATCTTAATCTAAAAGTAATATTCAAATTTGGCAATTTCAAAATAGGTGATTTAGAAAAATAAGAAAGAATTTTCGTAAATGCTGGCCTTAAACATTCACTGTTTACAATCACAATGGGTTGTTTATTTGTTAGTAGATCAGTGAAACATTTGGTCAATTCAGCAAAATGAGGAATAAACTGTCTATAATAGTTTAACAGACCTAACACACTTCGCAACTGTTTCTTAGTTGTCGGAAGCGACAATTTCAAAATTCTGGACATGATGTTATCGTCAGTTGATATAAAGCCATTTGAGATCTTATAGCCCAAAAATGAAATTTCCTGAAAGGCTATATCAACTTTGGAAGGTTTTACAGTCAGTCCATGATGTCTAATCCTGTCAAATGTCTGCTGTAGTGCTGTTATGTGCTCTGCCATGTCCTTTGTGTGTATGCAAATGTCGTCCATGTACCAAATGATGTTAGCAATGTCTGTCAAAAGAATTCTTGTCATTCTGACGAAGGTAGCTGGTGCATTGACTAATCCGAAAGGTAGTTTACACCATTCGTATAAACCCCAAGGTGTGGCAAATGCAGTCAGATGTATACTATCAGGATGTACAGCTATCTGCCAGTAGCCTTTTGTCATGTCAAGTTTAGTAAAATAACGTGAGTCAGATAGTTCAGTCAAGATGTCTTCACAGTTGCTCATTGGTTCTAAATCCAACTTTGTAATACTATTGAGTTTACGATAGTCCACACAAAGTCTAATAGTGTTGTCCTTTTTGCGTACCAAAACTATTGGTGAACAGAAATGAGATTGTGAACGTCGAATAATATGATTTGTTTCTAAATCAATGATTTCTTGATGAAGTTTTTCTTTATAGTGTATAGGGATGGAATATGGTCTACACTTAATAGGGACGTCAGATGTTAAGATGATTTGGTGTTGCACTAAATCTGTCTGTCCTGGGCTGTCAGAAAAGATCGTCCTGTAGTCTTGTATCAGTTGTCTGCAACTGTCAGTTTGTGTCTGAGTCAGTTTAGGATTTACCTTAATGTCTTGTAAGTTGGTCGTCGTGTCAAGACCTGGTGTCGGTATCTCGTCAGTGTCGTTGTCGTCCGTCTGGTCCACTATGGAGGTGCTTGCTGCAGTCTCTACTTGTTCGTCTTGCCTGTGGTGATAAGGTTTGAGCATGTTAATATGAAAAATCTTATGTTTGTCCCTAACTGCAATCTCGTAATCTACCGTCGAAATTTGTCGTAGCACTTTGAACGGTCCTTGCCATGAGTCAGTTAGGAGATGTCTATCACTTGGCAAAAGAAGAAGCACGTCCTGTCCTGGCGTCAGTGTAATAGTTCTATTTCCTCTGTTGGCATATTGCCGGTAAATAGCTCCTGATTTTTGGAGAGCTTCTTTGGCTAATATACATGATTTCATAATTCTATCACGCAATGATGTTACATGTTCATATGGTGAAATGGGTATAGACACAGTTGTACTTCCAGTCAACACAGCTTCATACAGAGATAATGGGCCGCGTGGTTGTGCACCATATAACATTTCGAATGGTGAGAACCCAGTGCTGGAATGGGGCACTTCCCTATATGCAAACAAAATGGCAGGCAGATAAGTATCCCAATCTTCAGGATGTTCTTGGGTTACCTTCGAGAGCATATGTTTCATATCGCCATTAATCTTTTCTACTATACCGGTCGAATGTGGGTGATATGGACTGTTGAAGCATTGTTTAACACCCAACATTTTGGTAAAGGCTTGTGTAGCCGAGGAAATAAATTGGCTACCCCGATCTGAAAGGATGGTATCAGGGAATCCTACCCTCGCAAAAATATGAAAGAACACTTCCATGATGTCGTTGGAAGTTATGTTCTTCATTGGAATCGCTTCTGGCCAACGAGTACATAGATCAATGAGTGTTACAATGTATCTATTACCTTTAGATGTAATATGGTTCAGAGGACCAACTATATCGACCGAGATCTTTTCAAACGGTCTACTAGCCAAATCAGTAACTTGCAATTCAGCTTGTGGGTGTTTACCCTTTTTGACAAGCTTTTGACAGATGTCACACGATCTGCAATACTGTTTGGTATCGTTGCAAAACTTTGGCCAATAAAATTGAGTAAGTAACCTTGCTCTAGTTTTAGCATAAGCCATGTGTCCTGCAAAGGGTATGTCATGAGCTATATTCAATGCTTGCTTGCGGTTTTCTAACGGTAGCACTGTTTGTTCTATAGTGCTGGAACCTTTGGTGTAGTACCGTGTTAGAATTCCGTTCTTGAGAGCAAAGTACCATTGAGCATTCTTTGCTACTCGTGGCTTTTTGGCCTATAAGTCTTTCGGGTTGACGCACAAAAAATTTTTGAAGTTCATCAGACTCAGGTAAAGTTGTCACAAAAACCCTGTACTTTTTAAACTAAACGAAATTTAGAACGTTTGTAAATGTATGGTGTGTGTAATGTCACTAAAGTCTGTAAAGGTTTGTATGCTGTCAAGTATTATTGTTAGTCGTTACCACTTTCAACCACTTTCACGCTCACACTACCTCTACTCAATGACATTCAAGGGCACGGCCGCCATTTTGGATTTTAGGTACAAAATTTGTTGAATTTAGTGCTAAGTCTGAAGACGCCTCGGTTGGCTTCAAATAATATCTTCACACTTATAATTTAATTAAATCAACTCTATTAATTCGTTACTTTACCTTAATCTATGACTTGCGCACTTCTATCGGCATGTTCACATTCGCTTCAAACTTGGACAAAAAAAAATTTATACGTTCGCATTTGATTCAAAACCCGGACGAAAGCCACCACATTCGCACTTGTCAGAGTCTTGCATAACACAAGACTAGTAGCTCGTTTTCTGGCAAGTGTGAAGTAATATCAAACTATCAAATCACACGAAGTGAATATCCGAAAGTATTATTCACACGCTTTATTGACGCGTTGCATTAATTATCGCACAAACATTGCGCACTGACAATCTATAGCAATCATTTCAACATGAACAAGATCACTACAATACATAATAATACATGCAAGCAATAAACATCTCACTTACAGTTAAACTTATACAAGCATTCGACTCAGTCTCCCACTGTCGTACAGGCTAGCTCTCAAGGCAGATTCAAACTCGACTCACATTCCCTTGCGACCTGTCCCTTCAACGATCTCAGCCCGTCTGCCAGTTCCTACACGCTTACACGCACACGTCAGCTGGTGTCCCCTGCACGGTTCACGGGGTGAACTCAATTGCTGTGCGTGGCTACCTATCCGGGCGTCGGTAACGACGCCGCGTTCTCTCTGCCGTGTTTCACATTACTCAGGGTTGCGTGTTGTTATGTTGTCTGGCGTTGGTACAGACAACGCGTCGCAACCTCGGGTGTGAGACCTTGACAGTAATACAAAATAAACATTAATGCATCACAGACGTAAGTGCATGCATACATACAGAGGCTCATGCAAACCATGTTAATATGCATCATCATCAGGTGACATGCCGATAAGCGTAGGCAGTCATGCTTCACCATTTCAAACGATCACCAGAGTTGTGGATCAGCTCAGTGTTCTTGCCTGGACCATGCCATGTGGCCAAGGTGCCTAAACATTTACTTTTCTGCCTTCCCCTTGTTATTTTCCCCTCAATGTTTCCAGTTGTCACCAAATTCTCTAGTTTGTTTCTTTTTATAGCCTGCCTAAAAATGATGGCTGTCTGCGTAGCACTTCTCTAATCAGTTTACGATTTTCATTTGTGTCTTGTAGGACTTGGTCATTGGTTGTTTTTTTTTCTGTCTGCCCATGGAATTCTTTGCATTTTCCTCAGAAACCACAATTCCCCCGCTATTAGATTTTTTCAGCTCGTCTGCTCATTGTCCACGCTTCACATCCATACACCAGTACAGGCTCTATATAGAACCGCAACACTCTTTTTCTTGTTATAAATGACATCATTTTATGAGTTAGTTTGTTGTCCATCTTGCAAAACGCTTTCTTCATCATGCAGATTTTTGTTCTGATCTCTTCACGACATCTCCCATTAGATGGTATGATTGTTCCGAGATAGTTGTACCGATTCACTTGTTTAAGAATATTCCCATTTACCCATATATCACGCAATCGTATTTCTTTATTCTTAGAGATCACCATATTCTCTAACTTAGTACAGTGTAATTCTAACCCAAGTTGTTCACTGTGTACAACAACGGCATCTGCCAAATGTTCCAGATCCTGCTCATTGTCTGTAATCAATACTGTATTCATCATCATTGACACCTTGCCGTCTTGACAGGCGGTAGATTGTAACATTGTGCTTCAAACAGGCATAATAACTAACCCATGGCGGTAGCGAATGTGACTGATCAGACAAATTAGCGCTCTAAATGTTCTTCCACAGTGGATGCATGTGACCACATAGTCATTTTCCCTGTCACACACCATCTTACGTCTCACGCGCTCGGTGTGTGACCCATTTGCAATTATTTTCTCCTTTGTCTTTATTCCATTTCTGATGTTTGCCCTCCATGCAACACGTTCTGCGGCGACTCGCTCCCAATGTGCATTATCAATGCCTGTATCAGTCATGCCCCGATTACACACATCTTTGTATCGTAGTAGAGGCCGACCCTGAGATCTCCTACCCGTCTGTAATTCACCAAAAAAGATGTCCTTTGGTATTCTACCATCATCCATCCTCCTAACGTGTCCTATCCATCCAAGTCTACTAAGACTGAGCATGGAATAAACCGCCTCACAACCTGATCTTTCCAATACTTCAGTATTTGTGATTTTGTCTTGCCACTTAATACCAAGTATTATTATTTTTTTAAATTATTTTAATTAAAAATTAAAATTCTTATAAATTTTTTTTTAAAATTTTATTTTTATTTAAATTGCGCAGACACCACATATGAAAACTGTTTAAACGTTTCTCTTGGTGTGTGTAAGTTATCCAGGTTTCACTGCCACAAAGAGGATTTCTAAGGACACAGGATTGATAGGCAAGGGTTTTTATTTTGGCAGTAAGCTTCCTGTTCTCCCAGACTCTTTTTCTTAACCTGTTCATTGTTGTTGCTGCCCTACCAATCCGGATGTTGATTTCCTGATCTAGGGATAATTTGCTATTTACTTCTATCCTAGATATGTAAAATGGTCTACTATTTCCAGTTCAGCATCGTCAGTAAAGATTGATGGTACCCCATGTGCACCTTGTGACATAATCTGTGTCTTCTTTTTGCTAATTGTTAAACCAAATTCAGAACAAGCATTGGAGAATGCAGATAGTAGACATTGCAATTCTTCCTCGGATTTGGGTCGTAATTGAAGCATCATCTGGAAACAGCAACTCTCTGATGAGTACCCTCCTAATTTTTGTCTTGGAATTCAATCTCTGAGCATTGTAGAGGCCGCCATCTGAGCGTGAGTGAATGTATATACCACCATCCTGATCACGAAAGGCATATTTCAGTAGAAGTGAAAAGTATATTCCAAAGAGGGTGGGAGCTGGTACACAGTCTTGGTTAACTCCACTCTTGATTTCAAACTCTTCAGAAGTTGCAACATCAAACTTGATTATACCCTTCATGCCTGTGTGGAACGATTCCACAATGGACAGAAGAGTTGGTGGGCAGCCAATCTTCTTTAGTGCCTTGAACAGACCCTCACGACTGACCAAATCAAATGCCTTTGTGAGGTCGATGAAGGCAATAAACAGTGGTTGATTCTGTTCACGGCATTTTTCTTGCATTTGTCGCAATGAGAATATCATATCAATGGTAGACCATCCATCCATCCATCTATCATGTGTCATGCCGATAAGCGTGGGCAGTCATGTTCTGTCTGCTGTCTCACTTGATCACCAGAGTCGTGGATCATTCTGTTCATTTCTCATATGTTCTTCTCATAACATGCCCAACTAATTTTGACTGTCTACGTGTAATGACTCTAATCAGTTTACTATCTTCATTTGTTTCTTGAAGTACTTGTTCACTAAGTGTTCTGTCTGTCATGGTATTCTTTGCATTGTCCTCAGAAATCACATTTCCACAGCCATCAGCTGTATTAAGCTTGACTGCTTATTGTCTACGCTTCACATCCATACAAAAGTATAGGTTCTATGTAGCACTCCAACACTCTTTTTCTCGTTTCAATTGACATCTTTTTATTTGTCAGTATGTTTTTCATCTTGCTAAAGGCTACCTTCGCAATGGCGATTCTTGTTCTAATCTCTTCAAGGCATCTCTCATTAGATGTTATTACTGTTCCGAGATAATTTTACCTATTCACTTGTTGAAGAATATTCCCATTTACTTGTATATTACATTGTGGTATTTTGTTCTTTCTAGTGACGACCATAATCTGTATCTTTTTACAATTTAATTCTAACCCCAATTGCTCGCTGTGTACAACAACCGCATCTACTAAATTTTGCAGGTCCTGTTCATTGTCTGCAATCAAGACTGTGTCATCTGCATATCTAATGTTATTGATGCATCGTCCCCCAATGCTGATTCCTCGTGTTGAATGCATAGCCTTGTCATTCTATTTCAGTTATCATTTCTTTCATTATGTTGGTCTCCAAATGCGCCAAGATGTATTTCTATGCCCGCTCTGTTGTGTCCTAGTCTTGCAATGAAGTCTCCCATAACTATGATGTTGTCCTGCTTATCTATTTTATTTAGCACGTCATGTATGTCTTCGTAGAAGTCCTCGCATTCTTGCTCATTATTGTTTCTATAACGTGGTGCATATATTTGTACATATGTTGTAATTGTTTGTTCTTTTATTCTAACTGTTATGATTCTTTCTGTTATATATTTTATTTCTTGTATTCTTCTTGCTAGCCGTGGTTCAATGACTATTCATACACAATGCAGTGTCCTTTCTTGCTGTTGTACTCCAGAGTTGACATAAGTGTAACTGTGGTGGAACTTCTTGCATCGTCTTCGTATCACGTAATTATATTGTGACATATTGCCTGTATCACGTTATTATATTGTGAAATATTGCCTGTATCAAGTTATTATATTGTGACAGATTACCCTACTCCGCGATTTGATCTGTCCAACAACATGATCGAATTTTTCGCCGTAGTCCTCGGCGTCTTCGACAACCTGAGGCAGACGCAGACAGGCAATAGCGAAATCCCGCGCATGACGCTGAAACAAATCAGTGTCGATGTGCCCGCACTTCGTCCGGTAAGTGTGTGAACCCACACCTGGCATGTATCAGTGTTTCTAGTGTGTATCCCCACATCTGGCATGTATCAGTGGATCTATTGTGTGTCCCCCACACCTGGCATGTATCAGTATATCTAGTGTGTGTCCCCACACCTGGCATGTATCAGTGTATCTAGTGTGTGTCACTACACCTGGCATGTATCAGTGTATCTAGTGTGTGTCCCCACACCAGGCATGTATCAGTGTATCTAGTGTGTATCCCCACATCTGGCATGTATCAGTGTATCTAGTGTGTGTCCCCACACCAGGCATGTATCAGTGTTTCTAGTGTGTATCCCCACATCTGGCATGTATCAGTGGATCTATTGTGTGTCCCCCACACCTGGCATGTATCAGTATATCTAGTGTGTGTCCCCACACCTGGCATGTATCAGTGTATCTAGTGTGTGTCCCCACACCTGGCATGTATCAGTGTATCTAGTGTGTGTCCCCACACCTGGCATGTATCAGTGTATCTAGTGTGTGTCCCCACACCTGGCATGTATCAGTGTATCTAGTGTGTCCCCACACCAGGCATGTATCAGTGTATCTAGTGTGTGTCCCCACACCTGGCATGTATCAGTGTATCTAGTGTGTGTCCCCACACCTGGCATGTATCAGTGTATCTAGTGTGTGTCCCCACACCTGGCATGTATCAGTGTATCTAGTGTGTGTCCCCACACCTGGCATGTATCAGTGTATCTAGTGTGTCCCCCACACCTGGCATGTATCAGTGTATCTAGTGTGTGTCCCCACACCAGGCATGTATCAGTGTATCTAGTGTGTGTCCCCACACCTGGCATGTATCAGTGTATCTAGTGTGTGTCCCCACACATGGCATGTATCAGTGTACCTAGTCTATGTCACCACACCTGGCATGTATCAGAGTGTCTTGTGTGTTCCCATACCTGACATGCATCAGTCTATCTATTGTGCGTTCACAAATGTTTGTCTTCATCCACGTTCAAATTGTTTGAAATGTATATGTTGCATCATTATACAATATTTTCTCCCGTCTTAAATTTATTCCCATCTAAGAAATATGTCTGTGATAGGTCTGCACATCCATTAGGTATACCTGACATTACATGTAGCATATCTTCACATCTATTAGTTGTACCTGACATTACATGTAGCATATCTTCACATCTATTAGTTGTACCTGACATTACATGTAGCATATCTTCACATCTATTAGTTGTACCTCACATTACATGTAGCATATCTTCACATCTATTAGTTGTACCTTACATTACATGTAGCATATCTCCACATCTATTAGTTGTACCTGACATTACATGTAGCATATCTTCACATTTATTAGTTGTACCTCACATTACATGTAGCATATCTTCACATCTATTAGATGAATCTGACATTACATGTAGCATATCTTCACATCTATTAGTTGTACCTCACATTACATGTAGCATATCTTCACATCTATTAGTTGTACCTCACATTACATGAAGCATATCTTCACATCTATTAGTTGTACCTCACATTACATGTAGCATATCTTCACATCTATTAGTTGTACCTGACATTACATGTAGCATATCTTCACATCTATTAGTTGTACCTCACATTACATGTAGCATATCTTCACATCTATTAGTTGTACCTGACATTACATGTAGCGTATCTTCACATTTATTAGTTGTACCTGACATTACATGTAGCATATCTTCACATCTATTAGTTGTACCTCACATTACATGTAGCATATCTTCACATCTATTAGTTGTACCTTACATTACATGTAGTATATCTTCACATCTATTAGATGTACCTGACATTACATGTAGCATATCTTCACATCTATTAGTTGTACCTCACATTACATGTAGCATATCTTCACATCTATTAGTTGTACCTCACATTACATGAAGCATATCTTCACATCTATTAGTTGTACCTCACATTACATGTAGCATATCTTCACATCTATTAGTTGTACCTGACATTACATGTAGCATATCTTCACATCTATTACTTGTACCTCACATTACATGTAGCATATCTTCACATCTATTAGTTGTACCTGACATTACATGTAGCGTATCTTCACATATATTAGTTGTACTTGATATAACATGTAGCATATCTTCACATCTATTAGTTGTACCTGACATTACATGTAGCATATCTTCACATCTATTAGTTGTACCTGACATTACATGTAGCATATCTTCACATCTATTAGTTGTACATTACATTACATGTACCATATCCTCACATCTATTAGTTGTACCTTACATTACATGTAGCATATCTTCACATGAGTTAGCTGTACCTGACATTACATGTACCATATCCTCACATCTATTAGTTGTACCTTACATTACATGTAGAATATCTTCACATGAGTTAGCTGTACCTCACATTACATGTAGCATATCTCCACATCTATTAGCTGTACCTGACATTGCATGTAGCATATCTTCACATCTATTAGTTGTACCTCACATTACATGTACCATATCCTCACATCTATTAGTTGTACCACACATTACATGTAGCATATCTTCACATGAGTTAGCTGTACCTCACATTACATGTAGCATATATTCACATCTATTAGTTGTACCTCACATTACATGTAGCATATCTTCACATCTATTAGTTGTACCTTACATTAAATGTAGCATATCTCCACATCTATTAGTTGTACCTGACATTACATGTAGCATATCTTCACATCTATTAGTTGTACCTCACATTACATGTAGCATATCTTCACATCTATTAGTTGTACCTGACATTACATGTAGCATATCTTCACATCTATTAGTTGCACCTCACATTACATGGATCATATCTTCACATCTATTAGTTGTACCTCACATTACATGTATCATATCTTCACATCTATTAGTTGTACCTGACATTACATGTAGCATATCTTCACATCTATTAGTTGTACCTCACATTACATGCAGCATATCCTCACATCTATTAGTTGTACCTCACATTACATGCAGCATATCCTCACATCTATTAGTTGTACCTCACATTACATGTAGCATATCGTCACATCCATTAGTTGTACCTCACATTACATGTAGCATATCGTCACATCTATTAGTTGTACCTCACATTAAATGTACCATAACCTCACATCTATTAGTTGTTTCTCGCATTACGTGTAGCATATCCTCACATCCATTAGTTGTACCACACATTACATATAGCATATCTTCACATCTATTAGTTGTACCTCACATTACATGAAGCATATCTTCACATCTATTAGTTGTTTCTCGCATTACATGTAGCATATCGTCACATCCATTAGTTGTACCTCACATTACATGTAGCATATCTTCACATTCTTTAGTTGTACCTCACATTACATGTAGCATATCCTCACATCTATTAGTTGTACCTCACATTACATGTAGCATATCTTCATATCTATTAGTTGTACCTCACCGTACATGTAGCATATCTTCACATCTATTAGCTGTACCTCACATTACATGTAGCATATCCTCACATCTATTAGTTGTACCTCACCGTACATGTAGCATATCTTCACATCTATTAGTTGTACCTCACATTACATGTAGCATATCTTCACATCTATTATTTGTACCTCACATTACATGTAGCATATCTTCACATCTATTAGTTGTACCTAACATTACATGTAGCATATCTTCACATCTATTAGTTGTACCTCACATTACATGTACCATATCCTCACATCTATTAGTTGTACCACACATTACATGTAGCATATCTTCACATGAGTTAGCTGTACCTCACATTACATGTAGCATATATTCACATCTATTAGTTGTACCTCACATTACATGTAGCATATCTTCACATCTATTAGTTGTACCTTATATTACATGTAGAATATCTCCACATCTATTAGTTGTACCTGACATTACATGTAGCATATCTTCACATCTATTAGTTGTACCTCACATTACATGTAGCATATCTTCACATCTATAAGTTGTACCTGACATTACATGTAGCATATCTTCACATCTATTAGTTGTACCTCACATTACATGGATCATATCTTCACATCTATTAGTTGTACCCCACATTACATGTACCATATCCTCACATCTATTAGTTGTTTCTCGCATTACATGTAGCATATTTTCACATCCATTAGTTGTACCACACATTACATGTAGCATATCTTCACATCTATTAGTTGTACCTCACATTACATGAAGCATATCTTCACATCTATTAGTTGTTTCTCGCATTACATGTAGCATATCGTCACATCCATTAGTTGTACCTCACATTACATGTAGCATATCTTCACATCCTTTAGTTGTACCTCACATTACATGTAGCATATCCTCACATCTATTAGTTGTACCTCACATTACATGTAGCATATCTTCATATCTATTAGTTGTACCTCACCGTACATGTAGCATATCTTCACATCTATTAGCTGTACCTCACATTACATGTAGCATATCCTCACATCTATTAGTTGTACCTCACCGTACATGTAGCATATCTTCACATCTATTAGTTGTACCTCACATTACATGTAGCATATCTTCACATCTATTATTTGTACCTCACATTACATGTAGCATATCTTCACATCTATTAGTTGTACCTAACATTACATGTAGCATATCTTCACATCTATTAGTTGTACCTCACATTACATGTACCATATCCTCACATCTATTAGTTGTACCACACATTACATGTAGCATATCTTCACATGAGTTAGCTGTACCTCACATTACATGTAGCATATATTCACATCTATTAGTTGTACCTCACATTACATGTAGCATATCTTCACATCTATTAGTTGTACCTTATATTACATGTAGAATATCTCCACATCTATTAGTTGTACCTGACATTACATGTAGCATATCTTCACATCTATTAGTTGTACCTCACATTACATGTAGCATATCTTCACATCTATAAGTTGTACCTGACATTACATGTAGCATATCTTCACATCTATTAGTTGTACCTCACATTACATGGATCATATCTTCACATCTATTAGTTGTACCTCACATTACATGTATCATATCTTCACATCTATTAGTTGTACCTGACATTACATGTAGCATATCTTCACATCTATTAGTTGTACCTCATATTACATGCAGCATATCCTCACATCTATTAGTTGTACCTCACATTACATGTAGCATATCGTCACATCCATTAGTTGTACCTCACATTACATGTAGCATGTCGTCACATCTATTAGTTGTACCTCACATTACATGTACCATATCCTCACATCTATTAGTTGTTTCTCGCATTACATGTAGCATATCCTCACATCCATTAGTTGTACCACACATTACATGTAGCATATCTTCACATCTATTAGTTGTACCTCACATTACATGAAGCATATCTTCACATCTATTAGTTGTTTCTCGCATTACATGTAGCATATCGTCACATCCATTAGTTGTACCTCACATTACATGTAGCATATCTTCACATCCTTTAGTTGTACCTCACATTACATGTAGCATATCCTCACATCTATTAGTTGTACCTCACATTACATGTAGCATATCTTCATATCTATTAGTTGTTTCTCGCATTACATGTAGCATATCGTCACATCCATTAGTTGTACCTCACATTACATGTAGCATATCTTCACATCCTTTAGTTGTACCTCACATTACATGTAGCATATCTTCACATCTATTAGTTGTACCTCACATTACATGGATCATATCTTCACATCTATTAGTTGTACCTCACATTACATGTATCATATCTTCACATCTATTAGTTGTACCTGACATTACATGTAGCATATCTTCACATCTATTAGTTGTACCTCATATTACATGCAGCATATCCTCACATCTATTAGTTGTACCTCACATTACATGTAGCCTATCGTCACATCCATTAGTTGTACCTCACATTACATGAAGCATATCTTCACATCTATTAGTTGTTTCTCGCATTACATGTAGCATATCGTCACATCCATTAGTTGTACCTCACATTACATGTAGCACATCTTCACATCCTTTAGTTGTACCTCACATTACATGTAGCATATCCTCACATCTATTAGTTGTACCTCACATTACATGTAGCATATCTTCATATCTATTAGTTGTACCTCACCGTACATGTAGCATATCTTCACATCTATTAGCTGTACCTCACATTACATGTAGCATATCCTCACATCTATTAGTTGTACCTCACCGTACATGTAGCATATCTTCACATCTATTAGTTGTACCTCACATTACATGTAGCATATCTTCACATCTATTCTTTGTACCTCACATTACATGTAGCATATCTTCACATCTATTAGTTGTACCTAACATTACATGTAGCATATCTTCACATCTATTAGTTGTACCTCACATTAGATGTACCATATCCTCACATCTATTAGTTGTATCACACATTACATGTAGCATATCTTCACATGAGTTAGCTGTACCTCACATTACATGTAGCATATATTCACATCTATTAGTTGTACCTCACATTACATATAGCATATCTTCACATCTATTAGTTGTACGTTATATTACATGTAGAATATCTCCACATCTATTTGTTGTACCTGACATTACATGTAGCATATCTTCACATCTATTAGTTGTACCTCATATTACATGCAGCATATCCTCACATCTATTAGTTGTACCTCACATTACATGTAGCATATCGTCACATCCATTAGTTGTACCTCACATTACATGTAGCATATCGTCACATCTATTAGTTGTACCTCACATTACATGTACCATATCCTCACATCTATTAGTTGTTTCTCGCATTACATGTAGCATATCCTTACATCCATTAGTTGTACCACACATTACATGTAGCATATCTTCACATCTATTAGTTGTACCTCACATTACATGAAGCATATCTTCACATCTATTAGTTGTTTCTCGCATTACATGTAGCATATCGTCACATCCATTAGTTGTACCTCACATTACATGTAGCATATCTTCACATCCTTTAGTTGTACCTCACATTACATGTAGCATATCCTCACATCTATTAGTTGTACCTCACATTACATGTAGCATATCTTCATATCTATTAGTTGTACCTGGCATGTATCAGTGTATCTAGTGTGTGTCCCCACACCTGGCATATATCAGTGTATCTAGTGTGTGTCCAAACACCTGGCATGTATCAGTGTATCTAGTGTGTGTCCAAACACCTGGCATGTATCAGTGTATCTATGTTTCCCCCCACACCTGGCATGTATCAGTGTATCTAGTGTGTCCCCACACCTGGCATATATCAGTGTATCTAGTGTGTGTCCCCACACCTGGCATGTATCAGTGTATCTAGTGTGTGTCCCCACACCTGGCATACATCAGTGTATCTAGTGTGTGTCACCACACCTGGCATGTATCAGTGTATCTAGTGTGTGTCCCCACACCTGGCATGTATCAGTGTATCTAGTGTGTGTCACCACACCTGGCATGTATCAGTGTATCTAGTGTGTGTCACCACACCTGGCATGTATCAGTGTATCTAGTGTGTGTCCCCACACCTGGCATGTATCAGTGTATCTAGTGTGTGTCACCACACCTGGCATGTATCAGTGTATCTAGTGTGTGTCCCCACACCTGGCATATATCAGTGTATCTAGTGTGTGTCCCCACACTTGGCATGTATCAGTGTATCTAGTGTGTCCCCCACACCTGGAATGTATCAGTGTATCTAGTGTGTGTCCCCACACCTGGCATATATCAGTGTATCTAGTGTGTCCCCACACCTGGCATATATCAGTGTATCTAGTGTGTCCCCACACCTGGCATATATCAGTGTATCTAGTGTGTCCCTACACCTGGCATATATCAGTGTATCTAGTGTATGTCCCCCACACCTGGAATGTATCAGTGTATCTAGTGTGTGTCCCCACACCTGGCATATATCAGTGTATCTAGTGTGTCCCCACACCTGGCATGTATCAGTGTATCTAGTGTATGTCCCCCACACCTGGAATGTATCAGTGTATCTAGTGTGTGTCCCCACACCTGGCATACATCTGTGTATCTAGTGTGTGTCCCCACACCTGGCATGTATCAGTGTATCTAGTGTGTCCCCCACACCTGGCATGTATCAGTGTATCTAGTGTGTGTCCCCACACCTGGCATGTATCAGTGTATCTAGTACATCAGTGTATCTAGTGTGTCCCCACACCTGGCATACATCAGTGTATCTAGTGTGTCCCCACACCAGGCATGTATCAGTGTATCTAGTGTTTTCCCCCCACACCTGGCATGTATCAGTTTATCTAGTGTGTGTCCCCACACCTGGCATGTATCAGTGTATCTAGTGTGTGTCCCCACACCTGGCATGTATCAGTGTATCTAGTGTGTGTCCCCACACCTGGAATGTATCAGTGTATCTAGTGTGTGTCCCCACACCTGGCATATATCAGTGTATCTAGTGTGTCCCCACACCTGGCATATATCAGTGTATCTAGTGTGTCCCCACACCTGGCATATATCAGTGTATCTAGTGTGTCCCTACACCTGGCATATATCAGTGTATCTAGTGTATGTCCCCCACACCTGGAATGTATCAGTGTATCTAGTGTGTGTCCCCACACCTGGCATATATCAGTGTATCTAGTGTGTCCCCACACCTGGCATGTATCAGTGTATCTAGTGTATGTCCCCCACACCTGGAATGTATCAGTTTATCTAGTGTGTGTCCCCACACCTGGCATACATCAGTGTGTCTAGTGTGTCCCCACACCTGGCATGTATCAGTGTATCTAGTGTGTCCCCCACACCTGGCATGTATCAGTGTATCTAGTGTGTGTCCCCACACCTGGCATGTATCAGTGTATCTAGTGTGTGTCCCCACACCTGGCATACATCAGTGTATCTAGTGTGTCCCCCACACCTGGCATGCATCAGTGTATCTAGTGTGTGTCCCCACACCTGGCATGTATCAGTGTATCTAGTACATCAGTGTATCTAGTGTGTCCCCACACCTGGCATACATAAGTGTATCTAGTGTGTCCCCCACACCTGGCATGTATCAGTGTATCTAGTGTGTCCCCCAAACCTGGCATGTATCAGTGTATCTAGTGTGTCCCCACACCTGGCATGTATCAGTGTATCTAGTGTTTCCCCCAAACCTGGCATGTATCAGTGTATCTAGTGTGTGTCCCCACACCTAGCATATATCAGTGTATCTAGTGTGTGTTCCCACACCTGGCATGTATCAGTGTATCTAGTGTGTGTCCCCACACCTAGCATATATCAGTGTATCTAGTGTGTGTCCCCATACCTAGCATATATCAGTGTATCTAGTGTGTGTCCCCACACCTGGCATGTATCAGTGTATCTAGTGTGTGTTCCCACACCTGGCATGTATCAGTGTATCTAGTGTGTGTCACGACACTTGGCATGTATCAGAGTGTCTTGTGTGTTCCCATACCTGACATGCATCAGTCTATCTATTATGCGTTCACAAATGTTTGTCTTCATCCACGTTCAATTTTTTAGAAACGTATATGTTGCATCATTATACAATTTTTTCCTCCCGTCTTAAATTTATTCCCATCTAAGATATATGTCTGTGATAGGTCTGCACATCCATTAGTTGTACCTATAATTATTACATAGAGCATATCTTCACATCTATTAGTTGTACCTGGCATTACATGTAGCATATCTTCACATCTATTTGTTTGTCTGTCCTCCGTCCATACGTTCGTCTGTATGTCTAACAGTCTGCATGCCTCTCTGTGTCTGGCTTCTATCGGTCTGTACATGGCTAGGTTTGTTTGGCTGCCTGTATCTCTCACGTTCGCTCCTACAGATTGTAAATCTACATCGGCCTGTACATATGTGACTGCATTCAAACATATATGAGTGGGTGCATGTTTGTCTGTCTGCCTTTCTGTCTACAACTCACATTATGGCTCCGATAGAGTGTGAGCTACGAATATTCTGTACATGCGGGACTATATTTATACATGTATGTGTGTGCTTGTTTCTATGACCAGCTGTCTGTCACCCTGTCTGTCTGTCACCCTGTCTGTCTGTCACCCTGTCATCACACCCGAAGAAGAGCATCCGTGTATTTCTGACAGTCTGAGCATATTCGTATCATGTTCCCATGACTTAGTGTTGGTTCGTCAATTAACTTGTATGTGTATGCTATCGGTGTGTGTGTTTGTGTGTGTGTATGTGTGTGTGTGTGTGTGTGTGTGTACACGTCTCTCTGTATGCCAGCTCTCTATGTTCGCTAGTCTACGTACCTGTCTGTTAGTCTGCCAAGCGTGGGTACATTGTATCGTTCTGTGTGCTTGAGTGAGCTCACGTTGCGTGTCTGTCCGTCTGTCTGTCTCTCCGTGTGACTTTATGTTCTGTTTTTTTTTTTTTTAAATTTAGATATTATATCTGTTTACGATTTCATTAAATGAGAATAAATGAGACTGTTTTGCACACACAAAGAGTGTTACAGACATTCGAGTATATGCACAAGAACCCTCACAAACCCCTCTGTTACTGTTATTGCTGCTGTCATCACCAGGCGCCCGTGTATTACATCGAGTTTGTAGTCGACGGCAAAGTAGATATCATGCTTCTGGGTGCAGTGTACGAGCGACCCAGTCCCACCATCGAAGTCAAGCTCTACAAATTCACCAACCCGAGTTTGTTCAAGTGAGTGATTGCTTGCAAGTACAGATATTCCGGTAATTAGGCACAAGGATAGCATTAGGCGGAAGATGTACTACAGAGATAAAGAACAGAATAAGATACGCAAAAACTGCACTCTATCAAATGAAAAAAAAAATACATATATATATATATATATATATATATATATATATATATATTGTATGCAATACGTCATTGCCCATGACAGTTAGAAAATAATTGTTTGCTGTTAAATAGAACCTGTTGACTACCATGCACGTCGTAAGAGGCGACAAAGGAGGCTATGGTTCCGTCGCCCTGCTACTGAGTGAGTGCGTGGCGCGACACTGTGAGCTGTAGATTTCGCGTGGAATGCTTTTGCATCTGTCCGCGGTTGTTTTTCGCGTGAACTGCATGTTCAGAACGATGACGGCCGGCTGTTGCTGGATTGACTGGTTTGCCTTTTCGGTTAACGGGTGCATTTTTCAGGATACTCCTGGGAGTCGTCGCTGTAGCTACGGAGTTCGTGCTTTGTGCGGCGCTTACGGTGGGTCGCCCTGTTAAAATATACCGAGCCATACGGCATAAAACCCCGGTCAATGAAGTCTTTCTGGTGACTGCCGTTTTCATCGACGATGAACTGTATTTTTCGTGGAAGACTTTTGTGTTGACATTCTGGCGGCGGCATTATGCAGTGTACCTATGCAGGCTGTTGGCTTGCCGATACTCCTGTCTGTTCCATTATTCACAAGGGGCAGTGAGGAGCATTTTGAGGATATTCACTGGCACAGGAACGGAGCAATATGGGGACGACCCGTTGCCGTGAAGTTGCAACCACGACTAACTAACTAACTAACTAACTAACTAACTAACTAACTAACTAACTAACTTGTTTTAACATACGACTGCTATTCCCGAACAATTAGTAAACATGAGAAACAATATCTGGAAGTCTCGGAGATGTGGTTTTATAGAAGAATGCTGAAAATTCATTCGATAGCCAGAATGTGCAATCATGACATTTTGAAGGAAGCTAAGTCGTGAAAACAACTTATCACAATCATCAGAAAGAAACTGTCATCATTTATTGGCCACGCTATGAGAAGACATAAACTGGAACATGTTGTGACAACCGGAAAAATTTATGGAAAGAAAGATAGATGAAGACAGTGACAGACTACTTCTGGACAATCTAGTCTCATCGCATTGAACGAATCACCAAAAAACAAGAAGTAGATTGTGAGCTTTACTAAAACACGATTACAAGAAACAAATTGTTGTTCTTTTTAACCACAATCTCATGGCATGGAAGGTAGTCAACAGATAAATATGTGCCGTCGGAGATCGAAATTTGCGGAGAAGCATGACCGCCCACGCCAGCCGGTAACTCACATGAAGATGATCAGCTGGTTCAATGACATCGTAAATATATGTTTAAATCTGATTTGAATCCTGAAAATGTGATTTAAATTTTGTAACTACACTGCACAGTGTGAGTCTTATATCTGCTCATGAACATCTTGAAGTATGTGTTTTAAAATGTTTCATTTACGTCGTAAGTATGTGCTTTAAGAGTCTTATTAAGTCTTATTAAGAGTCTTGAGGGAGTACATAAAGCCTGTTCTTTTGTATGGATGTCAAACTTGGACAATGTGCAGTCAAGCTGAAAAACATCTGATGGCTGTAGAAATGTGGTTTCTGAGGAAAATGCAAAGAATACCATGGACAGATAGAAAAACCAATGACCAAGTACTACATGAGACAAATGAAAATCGTAGATTGATTAGAGAAATTAGACGTAGACAGTCAACATTTTTTGGACATGTTATGAGAAGAAATGGATTGGAGAACTTAGTGAATACTGGCAAGATCGAAGGGAACAGACCAAGAGGAAGACCGAGAGGAAAATACCTGGATGGCTCGGCCACATGGCATGGACGAGACAGGAACACTGAGCTGATCCACGACTCTGGTGATCGAGTGAAATGGCGAGTCATAACCGCTCACGCTTTCCGGCATGGCACATGATTGATTGATTGATGTGCTTTAAACTGTTTCACCTACGTGGTAAGTAAGTGTTTTAAACTGTTTCACTTACGTCGTAAGTATGTGTTTTAAACTGATTCACTTACGCCATAAGTATGTGTTTTAAACTGTTTCACTTACGCCGTAAGTATGTGTTTTAAACTGTTTCACTTACGCCGTAAGTATGTGTTTTAAACTGTTTAACTTACGCCGTAAGTATGTGTTTTAAACTGTTTCACCTACGGTGTAAGTATGTGTTTTAAACTGTTTCATTTATGCCGTAAGTATGTGTTTTAAACTGTTTCACCTACGTGGTAAGTAAGTGTTTTAAACTGTTTCACTTACGTCGTATGTGTTTTAAACTGTTTCACTTACGCCGTAAGTATGTGTTTTAAACTGTTTCACTTACGCCGTAAGTATGTGTTTTAAACTGTTTAAGTTACGCCGTAAGTATGTGTTTTAAACTGTTTCACCTACGTCGTAAGTATGTGTTTTAAACTGTTTCACCTGCGTCGTAAGTATGTGTTTTAAACTGTTTCACTTACGTCGTAAGTATGTGTTTTAAATTGTTTCACTTACGTCGTAAGTATGTGTTTTAAACTGTTTCACCTACGTCGTAAGTATGTGTTTTAAACTGTTTCACCTACGTCGTAAGTGTGTGTTTTAAACTGTTTCACCTGCGTCGTAAGTATGTGTTTTAAACTGTTTCACCTACGTCGTAAGTATGTGTTTTAAACTGTTTCATTTATGTCTTAAGTATGTCTTTTAAACTGTTTCACCTACGTTGTAAGTATGTGTTTTAAACTGTTTCACCTACGTCGTAAGTATATGTTTTAAACTGTTTCACCTACGCCGTAAGTATGTGTTGTAAACTGTTTCACTTACGCCGTAAGTATGTGGTTTAAACTGTTTCACCTGCGTCGTAAGTATGTGTTTTAAACTGTTTCACTTACGTCGTAAGTATGTGTTTTAAACTGTTTCACCTACGTCGTAAGTATGTATTTTAAACTGCTTCACTTACGTCGTAAGTATGTGTTTTAAACTGTTTCACCTACGTCGTAAGTATGTGTTTTAAACTGTTTCACCTGCGCCGTAAGTATGTGTTTTAAACTGATTCACCTACGTCGTAAGTATGTGTTTTAAACTGTTTCACTTACGTCGTAAGTATGTGTTTTAAACTGTTTCACTTACGTCGTAAGTATGTGTTTTAAACTGTTTCACCTACGTCGTGTCGGCTCCATGGCAAAGTAATTACGGTTGCGGCTCGTGATCCCGCATACTCGCGTTCAAAACACCGCTGCGCGCGATTTGGCATCAGACCACTTTGCGTTGGTATTTTACGAAATGGCATGGGTGTCGATCGTTCTGACTGCAATGGCATACTACTGAATGTAAACTTGCCAAGATATCACACCAGCGAAAATGCTGGTTTTGACTGCACGTCCTGTAAAGGATGTGCAATTAACTTGTTAACCTACGTCGTAAGAATGCGAGTGTGACGTGTCTGACTAATATCCCGTATATGTTTCAAATTGTTTTATTTGATTGTTTAAATTGTTTCGTTTGGTTGTTTAAATTGTTTCATTTGATTGTTTACATTGTTTCATTTGATTGTTTAAATTGTTTCATTTGATTGTTTGCATTGTTTTATTTAATTGTTTAAATTGGTTCACGAACACCTTCAATATGTCTGTTTACATCGTTTCATTTAAAGTATAAGGCTGTTGAGTGAGAAAGGTTTATGTCAACTGTTGAGTGAGAGGTGTATGTCAAGTGTTGAGTGAGAGAGGTGTATGTCAACTGTTGAGTGAGAGAGGTGTATGTCAATTGTTGAGTGAGAGAGGTGTATGTCAACTGTTGAGTGAGAGGTGTGTGTCAACTGTTGAGTGAGAGGTGTGTGTCAACTTTTGAGTCAGAGGTGTATTTCAACTGTTGATTGAGAGGTATATGTCAACTGTTGAGTGAGAGGTGTATGTCAACTGTTGAGTGAGAGGTGTGTGTCAACTGTTTAGTGAGATTTGTATGTCAATTGTTGAGTGAGAGGTGTATGTCAACTGTTGAGTGAGAGGTGTATGTCAACTGTTGAGTGGGAGGTGAATATCAATTGTTGAGTGAGAGAGGTGTATGTCAACTGTTGAGTGGGAGGTGTATGTCAACTGTTGAGTGAGATTTGTATGTCAATTGTTGAGTGGGCGGTGTATGTCAACTGTTGAGTGGGAGGTGAATGTCAACTGTTGAGTGGGAGGTGAATGTCAACTGTTGAGTGGGAGGTGAATGTCAATTGTTGAGTGAGAGAGGTGTATGTCAACTGTTGAGTGGGAGGTGTATGTCAACTGTTGAGTGAGAGGTGTATGTCAACTGTTGAGAGAGACATGTATGTCAACTGTTGAGTGATGGTGTATGTCAATTGTTAAGTGAGAGGTGAATGTCAATTGTTGAGTGAGAGAGGTGTATGTCAACTGTTGAGTGAGAGAGGTGAATGTCAATTGTTGAGTGAGAGAGGTGTATGTCAACTGTTGAGTGAGAGAGGTGTATGTCAACCGCTGAGTGAGAGAGGTGTATGTCAACTGTTGAGTGAGAGAGGTGTATGTCAACTGTTGAGTGGGAGGTGTATGTCAATTGTTGAGTGAGAGGTGTATGTCAACTGTTGAGTGAGAGGTGTATGTCAACTGTTGAATTAGAGAGGTGTATGTCAACTGTTGAGTTGGAGGTGTGATGTCAACTGTTGAGTGAGAGGTGTATGTCAATTGTTGAGTGAGAGGTGCATGTCAACTGTTGAGTGAGAGGTGTATGTCAACTGTTGAGTGAGAGGTGTAGGTCAACTGTTGAGTGAGAGGTGTATGTCAACTGTTGAGTGAGAGAGGTGTATGTCAACTGTTGAGTGAGAGGTGTATGTCAACTGTTGAGTGAGAGGTGTATGTCAACTGTTGAGTGAGAGGTGTATGTCAACTGTTGAGTGAGAGGAGGTATATGTCAACTGTTTGATTGAGAGGTGTATGTCAACTGTTGTGTGAGAGGAGGTATAGTTCAACTGTTTGATTGAGAGGTGTATGTCAACTGTTGTGTGAGAGGAGGTATATGTCAACTGTTTGATTGAGAGGTGTATGTCAACTGTTGAGTGAGAGGAGGTATATGTCAACTGTTGAGTTGTCAGAGTCTCACATGGAGTCGGTAGAAACATAAAGATAGAAGGGAATTAGACAAGGGGCATAACCCCAATACAAGGGAGACACACTCGAATGCTCGAACAATCGAGAGCCTTCTAGAAGCATAGGTCAGTTCGCCTACAGCTCCGTGGACACGCTGACCGCGTGCCAGGACCTGTTCCACGAGAAGCTCAAGGAGAGTTACAGCCCGTGTCCGATCGAGACACGTTAGAGGGCAGACGCCGACTGGACATCGAACAAGCAACAGGCCTTAACTTAACGGGGACGTGTTAGATTGAACACACGTGTATTTAGGAGTGTTACTCACTAGATAGATAGATGATAGAGTTTGTTGTCATGATCATGTATGATTGCTTTGTTATAAACTCCTGTGATATGCAATTCGAACGTAGCTGGCTGCGAAAACCATTCTTCGCCAGCTTACTGTAAATAAATGATATCAGATAGTATCAGAACGGAGTTTGTTGCCTGTATGAACCCAGGTTTCATTCCCCTTGGTATCTAGGACGGTGACAGGCTATTTGGGGGCTAAGCCGGTTTTGGCAAGCGCAAGCTTCACTTTCCCGACAGCTCTTGGTTTTGCCAAGTAAATAATATCAACTTTCGTACATAACAAAGTCTAGAACTTTGCAGCTACTATCGTATCATCTATTAATGAGCTATTGTAGTCCCTCTAGAAAAGTATTTACGAATTATGTTCTTGAAATTTGACATTGACATGACTGGACAATTACAGTGACAATTACTAATGTTTTTTTTTTTATTCCAACATCAGATTGTTCCGCGAAAGATTGTGTGTATGTAAACTGTTCTCCAGCAGTGGCGAGATAATAGGGGAACCAAACAACACTACAGCCAAGAAACCAGTAAATAAGATAAGTCCCATTTCATGCTCATTGCATCTCTAAACGATACTCACCATTTTTTTTCATTGATGTAACATGTTTTCTATGTATTGCAATTTATGACATATACATGCAAATTTTATGACCATTGAATTTATTCTATAGAAAGGGTGAATGTGAATAATTAAGGGATATAACCAATTTGTGTACACCTAAAATTTTTTCAAAGGGATTTAATTACTACAGATTTAACATTAGCTAAATTTACAAGATGTAAACATTAGAACATTGCATCGAGTTAGGAATTAAACTAGGTTATACCGCTGATAAACTTTCAGAATGGGCACAAAAGACACATTTAGAAAACATAGCACGAGAAGATAGGGCAGCGGAAAGAAAAGAGAAAAAGATGCAAGCGGAAAGAGAAGAGAAAAAGATGCAGATGCAAATAGAGGCCGAAGAGAAAAAGATGCAAGCGGAGAGAGAAGAGAAAAAGATGCAGATGCAAATAGAGGCTGAAGAGAAAAAGATGCAAATAGAAGCAGAAAATAAAAAGTCAGAGATCGAAGCTGCTAGCAAACAAGCTCAATTAGACGCTGAGAATAAAAAGTTAGGATTAGAGACACAATTAAAATTAAAACTAATGGAAATTGATTCGAACTTGGAAATTTCAGTAAACAAGTTAAGGAGTAAGGAAGAGGAACAAAAATACAACAAATATAAAGGCTTAGTCAAACCTTTTTGCTCCGGGGATTCAATAAGTGCATACTTAGAGAACTTCGAGTGTTTGATGTCATACCATAACGTTTCAAAGGTCGATTGGGCGTTTATTTTGATGAGAAATTTAGCATTAGAGCCCTTAAAAGTGATAGAAACAATTCCACAAGACATGAGGAAAGATTATGATTATTTAAAACAAAGAATACTACAACATTTTTCACTAGACACAGCAGGCTATCAGTTGCAGTTTTCAAAATTGGCGCCATCACCCAACCAAACGTTCATAGACTACATGTCTACAGTCCAAGATATTTGTACAAAATGGATAACCTCAGCGAAAACAAATAACAACTATGATAAACTAAAAGACCTAATAATAATAGATAAGATCATGAACACCATACCAACTCCTTTCTCGAAATTTCTAAGACAAAGTGATTGTAAGACTATTCAAGAAGTCGAAAATAGAGGTAGTGCATATTTCACAGCTAACCGTGATATTTTTCAGCTAAATATGAGTCAGAATGAAACAGCAGCTGTCACAAACACCAAATATTCAAAACCGAATGAAAATAGGTTCACTCTAAGAATCACTGTTTGAATACCCTGTACATGCGTACACAAATAGACGTAATTCATGACAAGGGATATTCCAGCTCGTGACACTTAGAGATGTACTACACACCACATACACACAGGTAGCACACACTTCAGACATTAGATAGGACATACTCATAAAACTAAACACTAACAATTAAATCACACACATGTTTATAAAGCAAGTAACAAAGCAGTAAACACACTAACAAGCAAACAGGAACATTAGTAGTTACGGGGGAGAAAACAAAAGTGCATATATATATTAAGCACTATAAAACATACGGAAGTAAAAGTGTATCAAAATACACATTCAGGACAAGAATTGCAAGTGTTCTTAAATAAGCCAAGACAATTTGTCTTGTTAAACCTCTCTAACACAGAGTTTAATATCTGGGTATCAAATGGATACTTGAGAAGGGCGCGCGGTTGCAAATACAACTAGAAGCGTCAGGGTACTTCGGTCGGATAAGCATGTTTAAGAATATGGGAAATACATGAGTTAATAGTGCAAATATATAGATGGCAAGGTTCCCATCCACGAAACTACCAAACACCAACTTCATGTGATCCTATGACAGAATTAGTGCAAACTAATTACCATATACTAACCCATAGAAGCGGGGGAGGGGGACCCCTGTCAGAGTCTCACATGGAGTCGGTAGAAACATAAAGATAGAAGGGAATTAGACATGGGGCATAACCCCAATACAAGGGAGACACACTCGAATGCTCGAACAATCGAGAGCCTTCTAGAAGCATAGGTCAGTTCGCCTACAGCTCCGTGGACACGCTGACCGCGTGCCAGGACCTGTTCCACGAGAAGCTCAAGGAGAGTTACAGCCCGTGTCCGATCGAGACACGTTAGAGGGCAGACGCCGACTGGACATCGAACAAGCAACAAGGCTTAACTTAAGGGGAACGTGTTAGATTGAACACAAGTGTATTTAGGAGTGTTACTCACTAGATAGATAGATGATAGAGTTTGTTGTCATGATCATGTATGATTGCTTTGTTATAAACTCCTGTGATATGCAATTCGAACGTAGCTGGCTTCGAAAACCATTCTTCGCCAGCTTACTGTAAATAAATGATATCAGATAGTATCAGAACGGAGTTTGTTGCCTGTATGAACCCTGTTTCATTCCCCTAGGTATCTAAGACGGTGACAGGAGGTATATGTCAACTGTTTGATTTAGAGGTGTATGTCAACTGTTGAATGAGAGGAGGTATATGTCAACTGTTGAATGAGAGGAGGTATATGTCAACTGTTTGATTTAGAGGTGTATGTCAACTGTTGAATGAGAGGAGGTATATGTCAACTGATTGATTGAGAGGTGTATGTCAACTGTTGAATGAGAGGAGGTATATGTCAACTGTTGAGTGAGAGGAGGTATATGTCAACTGTTGAGTGAGAGGAGGTATATGTCAACTGTTGAATGAGAGGAGGTATATGTCAACTGTTGAGTGAGAGGAGGTATATGTCAACTGATTGATTGAGAGGTGAATGTCAACTGTTGAGTGAGAGGTGTATGTCAACTGTTTGATTGAGAGGTGTATGTCAACTGTTTGATTGAGAGGAGGTATATGTCAACTGTGTGATTGAGAGGAGGTATATGTCAACTGTTGAGTGAGAGGAGGTATATGTCAACTGTTGAGTGAGAGGTGTATGTCAACTGTTTGATTGAGAGTTGTATGTCAACTGTTGAGTGAGAGGAGGTATATGTCAACTGTTGAGTGAGAGGAGGTATATGTCAACTGTTGAGTGAGAGGAGGTATATGTCAACTGTGTGATTGAGAGGTGTATGTCAACTGTTTGATTGAGAGGAGGTGTATGTCAACTGTTGAGTGAGAGGAGGTATATGTCAACTGTTGAGTGAGAGGAGGTATATGTCAACTGTTGAGTGAGAGGTGTATGTCAACTGTTGAGTGAGAGGAGGTATATGTCAACTGTTGAGTGAGAGGTGTATGTCAACTGTTGAGTGAGAGGTGTATGTCAACTGTTGAGTGAGAGGAGGTATATGTCAACTGTTGAGTGAGAGGTGTATGTCAACTGTTGAGTGAGAGGTGTATGTCAACTGTTTGAGTGAGAGGTGTGTGTCAACTGTTGAGTTAGAGACGTGACACTGTGTGACTTGACTCTCCATAATTGTTGTGACATGTCGCTTGATGACTGTATCAGTCATGTGACCTGGTCTCGTCTCCACAGACCTGGAGAGTTTGATGTCTCGACGCTGTACGACCTAAAGAAGGAGCAGCTCAGTGGAGGCAACTGTACCGCCATCTTTAAGAGATTAACTAGGACAGCCTATGTCGGCCGCTTTTCGGACTGTGAAAGCAGTGTTCTAGGGGTAGGTAACTCCAAGTTGTAGAGATGATCTAGGGCAGAGGACACACACAGTATGTGGCACTATTGTTTGTAGGGCATATTTTGCTGCACGTCGTCAGGTGCATAAAGCAGAGTTTTATGAATTAAACTTTACCTGAGATACTTTACACACATAATTACTGATACTTTTCGAATTGGGCGCAGTAATTATCTCCACGGTGACCACAGGTTTAAAATGAAATCCTTTTATTTTTGTTTTTGTGTGTAAAAATATTGACTGGAGCTACCTAATTGCTAATGTATCAATATAGTTGATCAATATTTTGAGCAATATCTGTTCCCAATAAATTGGTTGCAGGAACAACTACATAGAGCAAGTTACCTCCCTGACTTATTCCCCCCCCCCCCCCACTCCCTCCATATATGATTACGAATGGCCTGTTCCTGTTTCATGACGATATGTTTCTGTCTCAAAAGGCATTTAGAAGTCTAGTAACCCCCAGTCTAGACGAGACAACGCTTCGTGTTCAGTAATAGCATATGCGCTCTCGGCCTGAGGCCTGAGACAGGGGTTGAGAACGGGATTCTCCCAACCCAGTCAATGGGTTAAACAAGTAGGCTGCAACAACAACAGTGAGTGTGCAAATCAACATAAAAACAATAACAAATTATATGCATTAACCTCACACACACAAAAAACATCTGCAGTAGAACAAGAATTTATGTTGCAGCAAAGTTGGACACAACTGGATAGTACAGCTAGAAATATAAGGTACAACACACACATACACACACACACACAAACACACACACAGACAGACAGGCACACACAGACAGACGCACACAGACATACACAGTCACACAAGAGTACAACCTACCGTTCATATACTGCCGTCTCCAGTAGCTAAAAATAAGATTTACCAATTGCAGTTCTGTCTGAGTTCTGATACAAAAGTACAATACATCTCTTGTACAATTTGTACTATTAGCTCAGTAAAACATTTTATTACGATAGCTTACTTAACAAGATACAGCATGTGAACTATACTTGGGCTCTCCTTCATAGCACACTCATGAAACCTTAGTTAGTTAGTTAGTTAGTTAGTTAGTTAGTTAGTTAGTTGGTTAGTTAGTTAGTTAGTTAGTTAGTTAGTTAGTTAGTTAGTTAGTTAGTTAGTTAGTTAGTCAGTCAGTCAGTCAGTCAGTTAGTTAGTTAGTCAGTCAGTCAGTCAGTCAGTCAGTTAGTTAGTTAGTTAGTTAGTTAGTTAGTTGGTTAGTTATTAGTTAGTTAGTTAGTTAGTTAGTCAGTCAGTCAGTCAGTCAGTCAGTCAGTCTGTTAGTTAGTTAGTTAGTTAGTTAGTTAGTCAGTCAGTCAGTCAGTCAGTCAGTCAGTCAGTCAGTTAGTTAGTTAGTTAGTTAGTTAGTTAGTTAGTTAGTTAGTTAGTTAGTCGACAGATCATCCTCATTGCACATCGAACCATTCAGTCCATAAGTGCTCGGATCCCCTCCTCAGCAAATCCCGCAGCGTGTAGCGGCTAACGACACCAGTTCTGTGTTGGATTATTAATCTTCTTTGGTTTCCTGCGTAGTGTTCTTGTTTGGTCACCTTTGTACTAATAACAAGCAGACTCCACAAGACACATCTCAACATTGATTGGGTGTAGCTATATAACATAAACAACGCATTTATAGAGATAATAATCATGCAACATTTCCGACACAATTTCCCCAAAATAGCTATATCTCCCATATCACCTATTCTCCCACACATTTTCCCCAAACAGCTGTATCCCCCACATCACCTATTCTCCCACACAATTTCCCCAAACAGCTAGATCCCCCACATCACCTATTCTCCCACACAATTTCCCCAAACAGCTAGATCCCCCACATCACCTGTTCTCCCACACAGTTTCCCCAAACAGCTAGATCCCCCCACATCACCTATTCTCCCACAAATTATCATTTAACAGCTAGATCCCCCACATCACCTGTTCCCAGCTTGTATCCAGTAAACCACAATAAGCCTACTGCCACCACAAGTGTACTTCGACGCATGACCAACTCTATTTAAAAGTTGCGTATCCCTTACAGTACGTTGCAGTCAACACCAGCATGTTTCAGTTGTTGTTGATGTTCTTGGCCAATTCATTTATTCATTCATTCATTCATTCATTCATTCATTCATTCATTCATTCATTCATTCATTCGTTCGTTCGTTCGTTCGTTCGTTCGTTCGTTCGTTCGTTCATTCATTCATTCAGTAGCATGTCCTTTGCAGAACTTCGCTGCCATAACAACCCTCTGGAAAACTGGTCGATCACAAACAAGATGTCCCGCGTCTGATACACCCATTCATGGTTGTTATGGTTTCTTGGCAAGTTTAGCAGAAGGTAGTTTGCCATTGCTTTCCTTCTGGGCAGTGACTGCTCTAGCTGGTAGCCATAGTCATTGTCTCTACTGATGAGATCATCTGCCTATCGCCGCAGAGTGCAAGACCATAACCAACAACAATCTGTTGGCTGCTCTCACACTCCATCCACAACCTGCTTCCATGACTTCACGTAACCCTAATTGGGGGGGGGGGGGGGGGGGGGCTAAACGGGTCTTGGCCAACTAGACACTCCAAAAACAGTGTCTTTATTAGCCTTCATTGATACTAATTATGTCCGTATTCCATAGTTGTAGGTTCATCTGTATGATATACCTGGATTGTTTTTTGTTGTTGAAGTGTCTAGTTGGTCAGCCGGCTTCCTGGCCTACAGGTTAGCGACTTTTCTCCGTAATCTCGTATACTCTCGTAAATAACGTGACGACGGTGAGAATCAGCAGTGGTTCGAATCGCGTCGGTAACTTATGGGGTAAGTGAGCCGGCCGCTCAGAAAGCAATGGCAAACTACTGAGCGTAATCTTGCCAAGAAATCAACAATCAGCTGAAAGATGCTGATGTTGACAGCGATGTCCTGTAAAAAGGATATGCAAACATTTTTTTTTAGTTGGTCATGCTCCTAAGTACCTTGTTCCTGCAGCGAGGCGCTGTCGTCATTTGGAGGTGACAGGTTTGAATCCCGGTCGGTAACTATAGCTTTCAAATTTGATGTTGTCTAGTGCGTCTTCTAATCTCTACGCTTTTCTTCTCCTTCTGTGAGCGCCAAACAATACTACGTGTGTTTATTTATGGACTGTAGATGAGTACAACTGTTTAGTACACAGCACAGCCTGAATCAAACAACATATTACCACATTGCCGCACACTCTTCAATTTATTGCTCTATTTGCTGCAACCGAATTGTCCTAGCGCCATTTTCCAAGATGCTTGTAATATAAGACCTACCACTAAAATAAGCCCTAGTTAAGATAGTCTGCTAGAATGATTGATTGATTGATTGATTGATTGATTGATTGATCTATGAACCGACATACGTCCCCATCCTCAGCAGCCAGCGAAGAGTTCCAACAACAATAGTTCCAGTAGCAATCTGATTATATGTCCGTCTCGCCTTTCCTCTGAGCGTCGAGTGTCGGCCAGATCCCCTCGTCACTCCTCGCTGCCTCATTCTTGCCAGACCATGGTGATCCATTTGCTCCTCAGAGGTGTACACGTGCTCCCACAAGGCCGCAACCACGTCTGCCTTGTCATGCATCCATACTCCACCACGTTTTGCAGAACCAGCCAGTCTGTCCGCCTGTTCATTCCCCAGCATACCGGCATGCCCCGGAGAAAGATCCAGGCGATGCTTGCCACCCGTGACCTCCGAAGCGAAGCAAGCCACTCTGCACGGAACATGTCTGTTCTCACCTTCGTCAGCATGCTTTCTGAGTCAGGTCCAATCACGATGTGTGTGTGTGTGTGTGTGTGTGTGTGTGTGTGTGTGTGTGTGTGTGTGTGTGTGTGTGTCGTATTCTCGATCCAGAAAAATGCTGCAGTGACCGCCTCCACCTCCATTCTTAAACTAGATGTTGTGGTGTCATATGCCAGGCTCTCCTGCACCAAACGTCAGCCATTAGCTTTTGCCATGAACCTCCAGGCACTTCTCCTACCTCTCGATACCGAACCATCTGTGTAGATACTCACATCATCCGAGCAAGCATTATCCTGAATTAGTTGCTGGATTTCCACTTCCGTGGCCCCTGCTGGCCACTCCCTGCACTCCCGGCTCAATGTGATTATAACTCTGCACAAGTCTGACTGCTCCGCTGCCACTCTAACCCACTCCTCTCCACGCCTAATGTTCTCCAAGGGGCACACCTGTCTGATCGTATCCTCCGCCTGAGCCATCCATGATTTCCCTCTTATCAGTCTCTGACCCTTAACTGCGTCCAGCGCCTCATGCAACGGGTGATCTGTGTCTGCGGCTACTCTGAGGTATACTTTCGCCTGCATTACCTTGTGCCTACCTGCAGCAGTCGGCTTAAGGTGATGCAGGCGAATATATACCTCAGAACTAGAATGAGAGACTTGTTGCCGAAAGGACACGATGTACAAACGCCACGGGTGCACAGTTGATAATTCTCAGATATTGTTCATAATTTAATATGTCACTTGTGTGAAATAAAGTTACCAAGGCAATACGAGCCTGCTACATGGACAAGAGATGCTCATTTAAGGAGCTCATTTAAGAAGAGACTGGAGGCCAATGGTTCTGCAGGAAATGAGAGTCGCAAGAAATTCAGGCCGGACATCGGGGTGTGCCAGAAGAAGACGACATGACTGTATTTGAATTAATGTAGAATTTCGTAAATGAATAAATGCAGATGTTTGTATCTGAACAACAAATATACATTCCCCGAAAATTAGCCCTAGTGAATATTCCAACAGCTAAAAATAATATAAGACCCGGTCTTATTTTCGGGGAAACACGGTATGTACAAAACAGCTATCCCATGTGGACATTGTGGTGACCTGACCATTAGTGCACACGTTTCGTCTTTCTACCATGGCACACTTAATACACCAACCAATTGCAGTTTCTCTATTTGCCGCTCTGTGCACAAACTCCTATTATCCTACACTGGACAATATTACTGTTAATATCAGTGATGTTATGGGACTGTTTAACTATTACTATCAGTGATGTTATGGGACTGTTTAACTATTAATATCAGTGATGTTATGGGACTGTTTAACTATTAATATCAGTGATGTTATGTGGCTGTTTAACTATTAATATCAGTGATGTTATGGGGATGTTTAACTATTAATATCAGTGATGTTATGGGGATGTTTAACTAATAATATCACTGGTGTAATGGGGATGTTTAACTAATAATATCAGTGATGTTATGGGACTGTTTAACTATTAATATCAGTGATGTTATGTGGCTGTTTAACTAATAATATCAATGATGTTATTCGGAATGTTTAACTATTAATATCAGTGATGTTATGGGGCTGTTTAACTAATAATATCAGTGATGTTATGGGACTGTTTAACAAATAATATCAGTGATGTTATGGGACTGTTTAACTATTAATATCAGTGATGTTATAGGGATGTTTAACTATTAATATCAGTGATGGTATGGGGATGTTTAACTATTAATATCAGTGATGTTATGGGGATGTTTAACTATTAATATCAGTGATGTTATGGGGATGTTTAACTGTTAATATCAGTGATGTTATGGGGATGTTTAACTATTAATATCAGTGATGTTATGGGGATGTTTAACTAATAATATCACTGATGTTATGGGGATTTTTAACAATTAATATCAGTGATGTTATGGGAATGTTTAACTATTAATATCAATGTTTTGGGGATGTTTCTTCTTCGTCTGCGTTCATTAGAAGTGTTTTTTAAGACGTAATTGTGGTGTGTCCCGTTATGCACCTTTGGGCCAAAACCCTTAGGCCAATAATCCGACTTCTGCGGGCATTTTTAAAACCATGTTAGCATTCCAGGGGGACTCTCACTGTTGTGGTGCCGTCCACATGCCAGCTGGTCAAGTTAGAATGGGCAAAGACTTCAGGGTCAGCCCTCAAGGGAAGGCAGGGGCAGTCCATGAGCATCTACCGCCATCCAAGGAGGCTTCCATAATTGCAGAGCCGATACATAGCGCTCTGGTACTGGGCTCACCCAAGAAATCGCCACGTCCTGCACATGGTTGCTTTAATTCCTCACTTCCATGTATTGAGCATTTCGTTCGCCACATGCCGCTCCCAGGAACCAGGAACGGTCAGTCTGCAGACGATATCCACTCAGCGGCAGCGAGCTTTAGGTTCGGACGTGTGCTGGACGCTGTGCCTGGAAGACAAGGTAATCAGAGCTGTTCTGGGCACGAGGGACATTTCACTCGGACGTTGTTGCGTTGTGCCACTTTATTTGCAACCTTAAGGCCGGTACATCCGACTTCTGCGGGCGTTTTTTTTAAAAATCAGGTTAGCCTTTCTGGGGGTTTCGAGACTCATTCTGTTGTGGTGTCGTCCACATCTCAGCTGGTCAAGTTAGAACGGCCAAAGGCATGTCGGTCAACCCTCGAGGGAAGGCAGAGACAGATAATGGGCATTCCCTACCATCCTGTGAGGCTTCCATAATTGCATAGCCGGTACATAACGCTCTGGTACTGGGCTCACCCAAGGAATCGCCACGTCCTGCAAGTAGCTGCTTTAATTCCTAACTTCCATGTACTGGGTATTCCGTTCGCCATTGGCCGCTCCCCACTAAAACCGAGAACGGTCAGTCTGCAGACGAAATCCACACAGCACGCTTTCGCTTCGGACTTCCACGTAATGAATTCGCTAGCCAAGCGTTCCATTTCGTGTTAACGAGACGTTTTTTCCTCCATAGTTTGCAGTCGACATCTGTTCAGCAAGCTTTCGCTTCGGACCTCCACGTAATGGACTCGCTAGCCAAGAGTTCCATTTGTGTTTATGAGACGACATTCACTCAGCAAGCTTTTCCTTCGGACTTCCGCGTAATTGATTCGCTAGCCAAGAGCTCCATTTCGTGTTAATGAGAAGTTTTTCCACCTTTGACTTCGCTCACTCAATCAGCTTAGATACAGACTTGCATAGTAACAATTGCGTGCCACTGGGGCGTCTTTTCCACCTTTAGTAACACTCACGATGTAGGCTGCATGAGCTACCGGCTCAGCATCTTACCCCCATGCAGCATAGAGCGAGTAACGGCCTGGCCCTCTCATCCGGGGGATCTCTCATATCCCTCAGCTGAGAGCCGTAGAACAAATGTCTGGACCAAGCATGTAGCAAGTTCAGCATCTCACCTCATTTAGCAGTGGGTGAGTATCAGCCCGGCTCTAAAAATAGAGGATATTGACTTAGAGGCAGAGAGCCGTAGAATATGTGTCTGGACCAAGATTGTAGTGGCATCGTGCGCCTGATTTGGACTTTTGAGTGCAATGGATATGCTTATAACAGGCCTTTGACTACCTGTCCACAGTCTACATGCAAGGCAGCAGGTGTGTCTTTCTTGGTCTGGTTCCTATCTCATTACCTGTCCGATATGGTCGGCATAGCTCTTGGGACCATTGGAACACGCAAGCCCCTCTACCACGACAAGGTGGAGACATGTCAGAGGGGATGGGGATGTTTGATTATTAACAATAGTGAATGTTTAACTACTAACATCAATAATGTTACGGGGATATTTAACTCAATCAATCAATCATGTGACATGCCGGAAAGCGTGGGCTGTCATGACTCGCCATTTCACTCGATCACCAGCGTCGTGGATCAGCTCATTGTTCCTGTCTCGTCCATGCCATGTGGCCAAGCCATCCAGTTATTTTCCTATCGGTCGTCCTCTTGGTCTGTTCCCTTCGATCTTGCCAGTTGTCACTAAGTTCTCCAATCCATTTTTTCTCACATGTCCAAAAAATGTTGACTGTCTACGTCTAATTTCTCTAATCAATTTACGAGTTTCATTTGTCTCCTGTAGTACTTGGTCATTGGTTTTTCTGTCTGTCCATGGTATTCTTTGCATTTTCCTCAGAAACCACATTTCTGCAGCCATCCAGATGTTTTTCAGCGTGACTGCACATTGTCCAACTTTCACATTCATACAAAAGAACAGGCTCTATGTATCTCCTCAACACTCTTTTTCTCGTTTCAATTGTTTTTCATCTTGCTAAAGGCTACTTTCGCCATGGCGATTCTTGTTCTAATCTCTTCAAGGCATCTCCCATCAGATGTTATGACTGTTCCGAGATAATTGCACCGATTCACTTGTTGAAGAATATTCCCATTTACTTGTATATTACATTGTGGTACTACGTTCTTCCTAGTGACGACCATAACCTGTGTCTTCTTACAATTTAATTCCAACCCCAGCTGCTCACTGTGTACAACAACCGCATCTACTAATTGTTGCAGGTCCTGCGCAATGTCTGCAATCAATACTGTATCATCTGCATATCTAATGTTATTAATGTTTCGTCCTCCAATGCTGATTCCATTTATATCTTCTACATTTCTGAAAATATTTTCACTGTATAGGGAAAAAAGATCTGGAGTCATTACACATCCCTGCCTAACACCTCTCTTAATAGGTTGATATTGTCCCACTTCATTATCAATCCGTATGGCAGCTTGTTGTTTCCAATATATGTTTTTTATAAGTCTAATGTCTTTCCCATCAATTTGTAGATCTGCAAGCATATCTACCATGTTTACTTCTATAGCACATTCAATAACTGTTCGCAGCATATGCACAGCATTTACTGTACCCTTTCCTTCTATAAACCCACATTGTTCTTCCCCTATTTCAGGTTGTATTTTCTTCCTCTCTCTTTGCATGATAATTCGTAGCAAAATCTTTGTGATATTACTTATTATACTAACTGTTCTATGTTGATCACATTTCAAGGCTCCAGGTTTCTTTGGGATTGCAATAAATACAGAATTACATAATTCAGAAGGTATATTTTAAGACGCATCTTTGGACCCATTAGGGATACACAAAGTGGAGAGTGGAAATGAAGAAGTAACAAAGACATTTATGATCTGTTTAAGTCCCCGTTAATCACTGGTATCATGAAGGCTAATAGACTACAATGGCTGGGGCATATAGAAAGAATGGAAGATAATAGGAACAAAACTCGCTTACACTCAGGAAATAAATGACCGTAGACCCCGAGGTAGACCAAGAAGGCGGTGGAGAGATAATACATGTACAGACGTACAAGCACTTGGGATCAACGACTGGCAAGAGAAGGTCCACCAGAGAGACGAATGGAGACGGATTGTATTTGCAGCAAAGAACCTCAATGGCTCGGAACGCTGAAGAAGAAGAAGATATCTCCAGTATGATATAATGTGTTCAGTAGTCTGGTGACTTGCTCTAGTCCAAATTCTTCTAAAGCTTTAATCACTTCTGTTGTGATGTTATCTGCACCGGGGGCCTTGCTAGCTTTCATATGCTTAAGAACATTTCGAACCTCCATTTTCAAAATTGGCGGTTCTTCATTATTAAATCTAATATCATACTGTTCCTCTCTGTTATCATCATAAAAGTTTTTCACATAATCTGTCCATACATGTAGAATCTGATCTTTTTCTATTATGATTTTGCCATCTTTAGTTTTTAGACAGCTGTTGATGTACTTGTTCTTTTATTAGTAAGTTCCTGAATTCTTGTGTGCACTAATTTGGTATTTTGACTGTTGTGTTGTTTTTCAATGTCTAAGCACTTTTCCTCAAGCCATGCTTCTTTTGCCTCCTTACACAATATTCTGACTTGTCTGTGAATTTCTTCATATTTAGCAGAATTATTTTTGTTGAGTCTTCTTGTTTCCATTAGTTGAAAAATTTCTTCTGTCATCCATTTCTTACGACCCACCTTCTTTAATTTTAGAATAGTTGTTTCTGCAGCCAAACTTATTGAATTCTTCAACATTTCCCATTGAACATCCACATCCTGGAATAATATTTCTAGATCAGACAATATATCAAATCTGTTCTGTGCTTCTATGTTGAATTTGTTTTGTATTTCTTTGTCATTACTCACTGTACACAAATCATATTTAGTGTTTCATGTTAAATACTTGACTTTCTTCAACTTTATCCTCAATGTTCCTGTAAGTAATCTGTGGTCACTATAACAATCAGCACTGGGAACTGTTTTTGCTATTGTTAGTGCGTTTCTAAATCTTCTGCTAATCAGAATGTAGTCAATCTGGTTTCTGATCCTGCTATCAGGACTCTTCCATATGCATAATCTTCTAGGGTGTTGCTTAAACCAGATGTTTCCTACAACCATTTCCTGTTCTTTTGCCCACTCTACCAGTCTGTATCCTCTTTCATTTCTCTCGCCTAAGCCATAGTTTCCTACTGTGTATCTATCACCTTGATTTCCTACTTTTGCATTGAAGTCCCCTATTATGATGTTTATTTCTGAATTTTTACATTTCTTTAAGGCAGACTCTATGTCATTATAAAATTCCTCTACACTATCTTCACTGGATTCTCCTGTTGGGGCATATACTTGAATAACATTTATTTAACTATTTATTCTAGATATTTAACTACTATCATCAATAATGTTACGGGGATATTTAACTGCTAACATCAATATTTTTACGGAAATGCTTAACTACTAACATCAATAATGCTCCGGAAATGATTAACTACTAACATCAATAATGTTATGGGAATGTTTAACTACTAACATCAATATCTTTACGGAAATGTTTAACTACTAACATCAATAATGTTACGGAAATGTTTAACTACTAACCTCAATAATGTTACGGGGATATTTAACAACTAACATCAATAATGTTACGGGGATGGTTAACTACAAACATCAGTGATGTTAGGGAAACGTTCAGCTACTGATATATGTAATAAATTGGAAATGTTTAACTCTTGACATCAATAATGGCATGGTAACATTTAAGTTCATATAGTTTACTGTATGACCATGTATAACTATTGATATATGTGATTGTTTTACATGTTAGAATAACCGAAGTTTTGACGATACATTCGAGTGTAACCGTCTCACCGTTGTTCCCAGCGACTCCAAGACACTTTACATATTCGACCGGACAGGCAACAGGTATGTGCTCTTTCACCTTGAATATAAAACCTGTTATATTTACCAGTTTGTACGAGTCTAAGATACAAAGAGATGGCTTTTCCAGAACTGTCTGTGATCACATGTTGATCGACCTAGTAGATGAGCACTTTGTTAATGAGTAGAGAATACGTGAGGTGTAGTTGCTGGTAAGCTAGTGTTCTCTAGTTCACTAGTTCTCCAGGATTCTCAAGTAAATTCCATCTGAAGAAGACAACAGACACAATGCTCTTCATCAACAGAAACGAAAAAGTAACTTTGAAATTCCCGCATCAGATAATGAAAGACTGCGTGTGAGAGACCAGAAATTCAGCAGAATAATACAATGTGAGAGATTAGACCTTGTTGTGGTGATACACTCTCGGCACTAATGTACCTAACATTCAGAAAATTAATACAATGTGTGAGACTAGACCTTGTTGTGGTGATACGCTCACATCACTGAGAGATCTAACATTCAGCAGACTAATACAATGTGTGAGACTAGACCTTGTTGTGGTGATACGCTCACATCACTGAGAGATCTAACATTCAGCAAATTAATACAATGTCTGAGACTAGACCTTGTTGTGGTGATACGCTCACAATACTGAGAGATCTAACATTCAGCAGACTAATACAATGTGTAAGAATAGATCGGCCGAATGGATAAGAGCGCCCGCTATTAAATATCCAGTGTTAGTTAGTTAGTTAGTCGAAATATCATCCTCATTGCACATCGAACCATTCAGTCCATAAGTGCTCGGATCCCCTCCTCAGCAAATCCCGCAGCATGTAGCGGCTAACGACACCAGTTCTGTGTTGGTTTATCAATCTTCTTTGGCTTCCTGCGTAGTGTTCTTGTTTGGCCACCCCTCTTTTAATTTGCTGTTCTCGCAGTCTGGCCATGGTTGTGGATTCACAGTCATCACTTGGTTCACGCAAACGTCTTACTTCTCGTAGAGCATTCAGAATGTCAGCCTGGTCCATGGGGCGTCCACCCTTCACCGTAGCCGCACCTGCGAGCTTGTCAGCCCGCTCATTTCCTTGTACTCCCGCATGCCCTGGCACGAAGATGAAACTAACTTTGCCAGCCGAGACCGCTCCAGAGGCAGCAACCATTCTCTTCGGATCGACCCCTCCTCTATCCTCTTGATCATGTTCATTGAGTCGCTAAGGAAACATGCCCTAGTGAATGTCTGTGTCTCGAGCCATGTTATTGCTTTACTTACTGCCATGACTTCCATAGTCAGGCTACTTGTGGTTTCAGTGAAAGCACCAGAGTCCTCCTTCACAATTCTCCCTCCGGCCCGAGCCGTAAAGGCCCATGAGCTTCTCACATGTCCGACGACGGACCCATCTGTGTAGATGACAGCATCACCGTCTAGCGAATTATCGAAAATCAACGCTTGTACTTCCGCCTCCACAGCAGCCGGATTTTCTTGTCTGCATTTTATATCTAGTTGGATGCAAACTGAAATGGATGTGCAGAAATATGTTGGCACTTGGACCCACTCCTCGCCAGGTTCTAAGTCCTCAAGTGAACACACCTGTTGAAGAATGTCTTCGGCTTGACCCATCCACGACCGTCCTCTTTTTAACCTGCTGCCCTTCACCTTCATAATTTCACTATGCAGTGGATGTTGTGTGTTTGCGTTAGCTCTGGGGTAGGCGCGTGCTCTGCAAACTTGTATTCTGCCTTCAATGGTTGGAAAATCAAGTAAGTAGCGCATCTCCCCCATGCTGTATATCTTGTACATCCAAGAATAATGCGCATAGCTTCATTCTGTATCCTTTCCATCCTTTCTATCTGCTTGCTTACGGCTGAGAGTCAGGATTGACATTGCATACTCAAAAACAGACATGACCAGTCCCTCGTATAGAAGACATAGATGGCACTGCTCACAGTTTGCTGCCGCCATCACCCGCATCGCAGCCAAACCCCGCTTGGCCTTTTTTATCACCTGGTCTATGTGCTCATTATAAGCAAGGCTTCGATCAAACCGTATCCCCAGGAAATTCATTGCCTGGGTTCTTTCCACCATCTCTGAACACAGCTTTACAGTTGGTGTTGGAGTGCTGACAATATGATTATTCAACGAGAACCACGTCACTGTTGCCTTTGTTGGGTTGATCATTGCCCCAGCTTCAGCACACCAAGTACTTATGCGATTGAGTTCGGTTTGTAGTTCCACAGCAACCTCCTCTCTATCCTTCCCCTGGCGATACACTAAAACATCATCGGCATATGACAATGTCCTGCCAGGTCCAGTGATCTGCTCACTGGTGATTCTCACTGTGTAGGCGTTGAATAGTACTGGAGATAATGGTGATCCCTGTGGTAGGCCAGGATATATTGTTGTTGGTTCCGAAGTCCAACTGCCACATCTAAAGACTACTTTCCGTTGGAAGAGAGCTGCAGCGATCCAACTAAGCAGGAACGGACTTATCTTGAGTTCAAGAAGCTGAATCATTAGAAAATCCAATGGTACTCTGTTGTACGCGTCCTCAAGATCAATCGCTGCAGCAAAGGTTTCAATGCCTGAGTGGAAACCTTCATAGACATCATGGGCAAAAAACTGCTGCATTGGTCCAGGTTTCTCTTTTGGGACGGTACCCACCCAGGGTAGGTTGGAAAACACCTTGCCTCTCTAGCTGGCTTGATATTTTCCTGCCAATTAACTTCACCAGCAGCTTGCCTATTGTTTTCTGCGTTGTTCAATACGTGACCAAGTTCTTGTGCATCTTTTGACAAACACTTCAGGTATTTGAAGCGTGGATCAAGTGCTGTTGCAATCTGTAGTATTTAGATACTTGTCATATTAGCTCCACGTTCACTGAAGTCATTAATACATGCTGCCTTAAATTTAGCTATGTAGCCCGGATCATCATTGTGTACAGTCATATGCTTTGTCAACGATGATAGCAGTGGCAATACACAGCTACATGAAACATAATCTTGACCGCCAAGCAGGACCGGGTCTGACAGAATAAGTCCCAAAACTTTGACATATTTCGAAATCTTCACCCAATCTGAACCGACAGTTGTGGACCTTTGTATTGCATCTTTTCATCTCACATGTAGACAGTTAATACTTCTCTGACCTGTAGAAGACTCTGTAGCATAATAAAAATACTGTTCCATCTTGTTGGTACACCTTGTTGGTACACCTTGTTGGTACATCTTGTTGGTACATCTTGCTGCAGCTTACACAATGGTGACTAAGTACAATCTTGCACCTCGGTTGTGTTTGCAGGACTATGGTTAAAATATCCGACAATTTTTCGACACCCGGTTCATTTGCATAAGTGACGAGAGAAAAGTCTTCGATTAATCGTTAAAAAAAAATAAATTAATCGTAAAAAAAAATTAACGATTAATCGATTAATTAATCGTTAACTTCCGCAGCCATAATATATATATATATATATATATATATATATATATATATATATATATATATATATATATATATATATATTTTTTTTTTTTTTTTTTTTTTTTTTTTTGCGTATCCTTTTACAGGACTTAGCTGTCAACAGCAGCATCTTTCAGCTGTCTGTTGATCTCTTGGCAAGATTACGCTCAGTAGTTTGCCATTGCTTTCTGAGCGGCCGGCTCAGTATCCGCAAGTCACGAGCGGGGGTCGAACCACCTCAGTTCTCGCTCCGCTGCGAGACTCTGCGTGATAAACGGGATTACAGAGAGAAAGTGTTGTAACCCCACAGCCAGAGAGACCGGCATATATATATATAGACCATATATATATGGTGTGTGTGATGAAAAGAGAGGCATTGGAGAACATAGTGACAACAGAAAAATCGAGGGGAAGAGAGGTAGAGGCAGATCAACTGCAATTAGGCTGGATTGACTGAGACAGTGGCATAGAGGAATATCATCAGCAGAGTTGATCCAGAAAACCAAAGACCGAGATCTGTTGAGAGACGTGGACGCCTACGCCAGCTGGCATGGCACTTGATGATGTATATATATATATATATATATATATAGCTGACTTTCTTCTTTAGTGATGGCGACTAGTTCATGCACCGGACAAATGTGTGGTCATGAACCACATATTTATGTTGCATACTAGACAAATGCTTGCTCATAATCACACACTACCCATGTCATAATCATTGACATCAACTAAAGGTAGTCTGACTGATCCCGACATTAAACACACACTATCCAGTTCATGACCTATCCAGGTACAACGTTCAACAAACTACTGCCATGTGTCCTCTCCTCCTGTAAGTCGATAGTCGTGTCTCCCCACCCCCCTTACTTCCCCCATTGTGTCTTTATCGTTATATCGTTTTCAGCATTCATGATGGCTGCCACGTTTTTGATTTGATTTGATTTGGTTTAACTTTATTTTTAAAGGGTTACAAATTGGGCACGCAGGCCCTTCATACATTCGGCCCTTCCAATCACTAATCTTTCGTTCATGTAGAAAAACCATTGTCAAATGAATGTTGTAATAAGACGTAGCAATGTGGAAATGATACTAATCATGCTTCATTTACCTTATAGACTGCCTTAAGTTGGTTTTCATACAATGGTAAGACTTTGCCAAGAAAACTTGCCAAGAAATCACAAACAACCCACTCAAAAAAATGTTGGGTTGACTGCGAAGTCCTGAACAGGATATGCAACTAACTTTGCCTCATAAATAAAGTATCAATATAAGGAGTGGCACTGGCATAGCTGTTGACATGTAAGCAGTATAGCATTACATGACTCATAAATAAAGAGACGGCAATTAAGCAACAAGTCAGTTTGTGAGAGAAAAACAAAAAAAGCTGTATAGACCTGAACCATCACACTGACGACAGGTGTACTGTGTCTCTGACAGGTTCCCGACCGTTGGTTTCCCGGACACGTACGACAGGATCTGTGGCCAGCCTGGTCGGGTCACTCGCAGATACAAGTGAGCAGACGATAACTGGCCCGTCTGACAGTGCAGCAGAGGATGTAGTTAGCACTATTGTCTGTTATCCTAGAGGCTCGTGTATTTAGTCTGCACATGATCCACTATGTTGTGCTTATTCTACACATCTGCCACTGTGTTTGTGCTTACTCTACACATCTCTCACTATGTTTATGCACTTGTCCCATTGGCTATGCGATGTTTGCAGTTTGTGTGTGTGTTAAACCACTCCTTTCCCTTCTCCCTCTGTGTGTGTGTGTCTGCCTCTCCGTATCTATCTACATTCTACACACGCATAAATAGAGATATGTGTATCAACACACGCATACACACAGATATATGTCTACCATTCGCTATTTTAGGCAACTCATATTCTGGTCGGGAAATCACAACTATCACGTGACTGTCTAAGCTTGTCCTCTAATAGTGTACTGAGAAATAAAGTCTATGGAAATGTACATATGTGTTTGTCTTTCTTTAGGCACGAGTTGAACTGAATGGGTGAATGAATAAGTGAATATATGGACTGGTGAATGTACGTTTTCGACAATTTGAACTCATATTTAAGTCAAACAGAATGTGAGTTCGCCTGATGGCTTCAGAGGTGGACATTTCCAGATGGAACAGTGACGAGATACAATACATGATGTTAAGAGTTCAATCCGGTCAACCATTCGTGTCGGTTAATGTTTACGCCTGTAATGCGAGGCTGCACTTGAAACCATCGACCTTGTTTGTATCAACAGTGGCTGTGTCACCAGGACAGCAAGTCGTCCAAGTGATGAGGACAGTGTTAGTGATGTGGAGCTGGTTTCTCCTTCTCTCACTAAAGTGTGTAGGTCGGGTGTCCTAGGGTACCATGGCAGCGACCACTACCCTTGTGCCAAGAACCGGACCTCACTCACTCAATGTCCGATATCTTGGTGTCTGTCCAGGGTTTAGAATATTTAGCAGAAATATCTCAGTAGGCTCGCAGAATTACTGTACATGTCTTTCGTGCACACAAGAAACATCCAAAGCGTCCTTAGAGTACAAAGTAACTTTATTACAGCTCAGTTCTCACAGTGGTTGCCATCGAATACCGCTAGCTATTGCCTTTCAGCGTTCTGTGTCCGACCATCCCACTCACTGTCCGTCCATAAAGAATAACTAGCACCACCAATCGTAATTTGTTCATGCTGTTGCTGCACACGGTCGACAATCACTACACTGTACTGCTAAACAAGAACATCGATGCTATCTACTTACGCACCTCACACTGGTGGCGAATGTGTCATGGTGTGTCTCTCGCTCGGCCATTCTTGTCGGTTTGTTCACAACACTGTCTCAGCTCTTTCCTCACAACTGGGCGCTATTGACTGGCCCATCGTTGGTAGTTGCCTGCAGTGTACTACTTCTTAACTCACAGCGTTCTTGAAAACGAACTCTATTTCACAGTGAACTGCAACTTCCATAACTGCAATCTTCACAAGATGCCTTCGAATCACAGAACTTCGACAAACACGACCTGTTTGCCTCACGCCCCAGCTTCGTCTCCCCGAGCACAACCTTCTTCCGGCTTTGACCTGGGCGCGTCACGTGATCACATTAGCTCCTCCCACTAGTCTGCCCGTCTTAGCTTGCATTTTTGAACTCTGTGTATACAATACTTTCTACGCTTGACACCCTTGCTGTGTTTCGCGTAATCCATCTCATAGCAATATGCCCCCCCCCCTTTTTTTTAAATGTTGTAAACACTTTTACAACCTTTTCTCAGTCTTATCCTTCTTGACATGAGTTGGATAAGTTCCCACTACCGTTTGTTTTAGTGGGCTCATGGTCGCATGCTTTGGTCTCTCTCAACATTCGCACATATCTATACGTCTGTTGTCATTACATACGAGCCTATCTTTCCCATGATACCTTTAGACTCGTGACAAGTTTTCATCAATAACCAACATCACAGAACATCGGCAAACACGACCTGTTTGCCTCACGCTCCAGCTTCGTCCCCCGAGCACAACCTTCTTCCGGCTTTGACCTGGGCGCGTCACGTGACCACATTAGCTCCGCCCACTAGTCTGCCCGTCTTCGCTTGCATTTTTGAACTCTGTGTATACAATACTTTCTACGCTTGACACCCTTGCTGTGTTTCGCGTAATCCATCTCATGGCACCTTGCAGCATATTGATGGAGAAAGGCAAAACCAGTCAGCACAGGCAATGGTCGAGACTTTCACGTATGACAGTACAGGGCAAGATGTAGTGCGTAGAATAAGGCGACAAGCGCAGAAATAATCATGCTGGGGGCAGCCACCTTGGTGGAATTTTAGGTGGAAAAGGCCTGGATGGAGAAGCGTGGTGCTGTAAGCAAATGACAAAACTCCTAGAGGAACAAAATTTACATTCCTAGTCTTATCCGGCACTTGGAAAGTGAGATGGACACAATTCTTATCAATTTTAAAACACTGGTTAAAGTGGTTAAAAGTGACAAATGGGCAGAGTTGTGTCAAAAAAATAAGCACAGTCAAGTCACTGAAGTTGTTCTCGCGACTACATAAAAGGATGAATGGGGTAGTCAAGAATAAGAGTATTCCTGACTTCCAAGGAGACGAAATCTTGCCAAGGCGGTTACCTCAGAGAGGTGTAACCCCCAGAACATTTCAGATGAAGAGACGGTGACAGTGAAAGAGATTAGGGCTGTGCTTCGACGAACAAAAAAAAAACAGAGCTCCAGGGTCAGATGTCCTGTATGACGACATTAGTATGTGTACCGACAACGAGTTAATGGAACTAGCAGACATGTACAACAACAGAATAGGGAGTGCTAACATCAAGGAGTGGGTACATAGATTTCTGATTCCCTTGCCGAAGCCTAGCAAAGACCACACATAAATGCAGGGATATTGGGTAATAACCATGCAGAATACAATAGGCAAGCTGCTGGAGAAGTTAATTCCCAGAAGAAATATCAAGCCAGCTAGAGATGCAAGGTTTTTTCCTACCTACCCTGGGAAGGTACCGTCCAAACAGAAAAACCTGGACCAACGCAGCTGTTTTTGCCCATGATATCTATGAACGTTTACACTCAGGCATTAAAACATGTGCTGCAGCGATTGATCTTGAAGACGCGTACAAAAGAATACCGTTGGATTTTTTAATCTTTCAGCTTCGTGAACTCAAGATAAGTCCTTCCTTCCTTAGTTGGATCGCCGCAGTGCCCTTCCAACGGAAAGTAGTCTTTATATGTGGCTGCTGGACTTCTGACCCAACAACAATATATCCTGGTCTACCACAGGGATCACCATTATCTCCGGTACTGTTCAACACTTACACTGTGAGATTCACCGGCGAGCAGATAACAGGACCAGGGAGGACTTTGTCGCAAAAAGACGATGCGTTAGTGTATCGTCAGGGTAAGGATAGAGATAGGGTAACTGGAACTCAAACAGAACTCAATCGCATAAGCTCTTGATGTGTTGAAGCTGGGGCAATGGTCAACCAAAGGACGGCAGAAGTGACATGGTGTTCTTAGAATAACCATATTGTCAACACTCCAACACCAACTGTAAATCTTGGTTCAGAGACGGTGTAAGGAACTCAGGCAATGAACTACCTGGAGATACGATGTGATCGAAGCCTCGATTATACTGAGCACATTAACCAGATAATAACAAAGGTCGTGTGAGGTTTCGCTGCGATGCGGGTGATGGCGGTGGCCAACTGTGAGCAGCGCCATCTATATCTTCTTTACGAGGGTCTGGTCCCTTCTGTTTTGGAGTATGCGATGGCGATCCTGACTCTCAGCCATAAGCAGATGGAAGTATACCGAACGAGGCTATGCGTATTATACTTGGATGTACAAGAGATACAGCATGCAGGGCGATGCGCTACCTTCTTGATTTTCCAACCATTAGAGACAGAATTCCTGTCTCCCTGGCCTAGGCGTTAGCGACTTTCTCCGTAATCCTGTATATCCTCGTAGGGTAACTCAGTTGCGCGAAATTCGATAGCGGAATCACCGCGTTGGTATTTTTTACCGCGTTGGTATGTGAGCCGGTCGCTCAGAAAGCAATGGCAAACTACTGAGAATAATCTTGCCATGAAATCAACAACATCGGTAAAATGCTGGTGTTGACAGCAATGTCCTATAAATTGGATATGCGATAAAAAAGAAAGAGACAGATTACAAATTTGCCGAGCACGTGCATACCTCAGAGGCAACGCAAACACACAATATCCACCGCATAGCGAAATTAAAAAGGTAAAGGGCAGCACGTTAATAAGAGGAAACTCGTGGATTGGTCAAGCGAAAGACATTCTTTAACAGGTGTGTTCACTGGAGGACTTAGAACCTGGCGAGGAGTGGGTACAAGTGCCAACAGAGATCTGTACATCCTTTTCAGTTTGCATCCAACTAGACAGATAATGCAGACAAGAAAATCCGGCTGCTGTGGATGCGGAAGTACAGGCTTTGATTTTCGAGAATTCTTTAGAGGATGATGCTGTCACTTACATAGATGGGTCGGTCGTTCGACGCGAAAGAAGTTCTTTAGTGATTCAGTGAGCATGCTCAGAAAGACAGAGATGGGGTGGGTCCGAAGAGAGTGGCTGCTGTCTCTTGAGCTGTCTCGGCTGGGAAAGATTAGCTTCACTTTCGTGCCAGAGAATATTGGTGTAAATGGAAATGAGCAGGCTGACAGACTTGCAGGTAAGGCTACTGTGCAAAGCGGAAGAGCCATGGACCAGGCTGATATTCTGAATGCTCTACGAGAAGTAAGTCGGTTGCGAGAACCAAGTGATGACTGTGAATCTACAACCATGGTCAGACTGCGAGAACAGCAAATTAAAAGAGGTGTGGCCAAACAAGAACACTATGCAGGAAGCCAAAGATGATTAATAAACCAACATAGAACTGGTGTCAATAGCTGCTACATGCTGCGGGATTTGTTGAGGATGGGGATCCGAGCACTTATGGACTGAATGGTTCGATGTGCAATGAGGATGATCTGTCGACTAACTAACTAACTAACTGACTGACTGACTGACTGACTGACTAACTAACTAACTAACTAACTATTTAACTGACTGACTGACTGACTGACTGACTGACTGACTGACTGACTAACTAACTAAATAACTAACTAACTAACTAAATAATTAACTATCTAACTATCTAACTAACTATCTAACTATCTTGAATGAATGAGTGGATCTCCTCCAGGAGATTGTGTCTGTCACACAAATACATTGTATCTGTCACACAAATACATTGTGTCTCTCACACAAATAGATTGCGTCTGTCACACAAATACATAGTGTCTGTCACACAAATACATTGTGTCTCTCACACAAATAGATTGCGTGTGTCAAACAAATACATAGTGTCTGTCACACAAATACATCGTATCTGTCACACAAATATATTGTGTCTGTCACACAAATACATTGCGTCTGTCACACAAATACATAGTGTCTGTCACACAAATACATAGTGTCTGTCACACAAATACATAATGTCTGTAACACAAATACATTGCGTCTGTCACACAAATATATAGTGTCTGTCACATAAACACATTGCGTCTGTCACACAAATACATTGTGTCTATCACACAAATACACTATGACTGTCACACAAATACATTGCGTCTGTCACACAAATACATAGTGTCTGTCACACAAATACATTGTGCCTGTCACACAAATACACTGTGTCTGTCACACAAATACACTATGTCTGTCACACAAATACATAGTGTCTGTCACACAAATACATTGTGCCTGTCACACAAATACACTATGTCTGTCACACAAATACACTATGACTGTCACACAAATACATTGCGTCTGTCACACAAATACATAGTGTCTGTCACACAAATACATTGTGCCTGTCACACAAATACACTATGTCTGTCACACAAATACATTGCGTCTGTCACACAAATACATAGTGTCTGTCACACAAATACATTGTGCCTGTCACACAAATACATAGTGCCTGTCACACAAATACACTGTGTCTGTCACACAAATACACTATGTCTGTCACACAAATACATTGCGTCTGTCACACAAATACATAGTGTCTGTCACACAAATACATTGTGCCTGTCACACAAATACACTGTGTCTGTCACACAAATAAACTGTGTCTGTCACACAAATACATAGTGTCTGTCACACAAATACATAGTGCCTTTCACTGTCAAAGACTGGTACATAAAGGCCGGAGGTCTTCTCAAGATAGAAGACCACCGGGAAGAGTGGTCAACCTCAAATAGATTAGAGGTGATACAGTGCCCCGATATCAGGGCAGGGTAGGTGATAGAATGGGGGACTATTAACTAGTTCTCTCATGAGACACGGAGACGTTGACCAGATGGTTAGCACTCTGGTCACGACAGAATCACGCCTACGTGATAGCCACGATTGCCACTGAACAGAAGACAGCTAACGTAAGCGTGCCAGGTACCACGGCACCCAAAAAGCCGAAGGACACCTCAAGGTCCTCCCGCGTGCTGTGTAGCCACGCGAGTAAGAAAGTCAGACAGGGGACTGACTTTGTAGCGAGCACCTCGTTTAGTGTTGATAGGAGATTTGTGTAACCAAATAGATAGAATTAGCATTAGGGTTTAGAAAAACTAGTGATAGGCAATTCTGTGGCTTTGTGTGTGGTTTTGATAGCTACTGTTATGTACTTGTGAAGAGCCAACGGCAATAAAATGTATCATTTATTTCCTCTCACACGACTTGCAAGTTTCTTGTATGGTGTGGGAGAAGTAATCTGATGATGCCTTACACATAGGTTGTTGACAGGCAAAGATTAATGTGGTGTCAGAAGTGTGGCTTGGACGAAAGAGCCAAGCTAATACACTCATCCACGGCTCTAGACTAAGTTTACAAATAGTGAAGTCGTGAATTTAATTTGTGTCAGTGACGGTTGACGTGTGCAGAACTAGGACAAGTTGCTAACGAAACTGTGCCTATCGTGACGAAATAATGCTTATTTATGTTTAGTAAAATATTATATACTTAAATCATGTGTTTCTTCAAAGTTGTAAGTATTGATATTATTATTTTCTGTTATTTATTCATGTAATTATTTATTTATTTATTTATGAATCTTCTTCAGCGTTCCGAGCCATTGAGGTTCTTTGCTGCAAATACAATCCGTCTCCATTCGTCTCTCTGGTGGACCTTCTCTTGCCAGTCGTTGATTCCAAGTGCTTGCAGGTCTGTACATGTATTATCTCTCCACCGCCTTCTTGGTCTACCTCGGGGTATTTATGAATAACTATCAAAAATGATTCTTGGCGGAGCGATACACAGCCAGCAACAATATCGATTTTTGCAAGCTAAAAATAGCGCTGCGCCTCTGACGTGTTACGATTGACAAGCAGTTGTTCTGCGCCATTGGCATTCAGCATCTGAATGTTTACAAATCGGTAAGCTGCTGCCCGCCTGAATCAGTGCTTTATATTACCTATTATTTATTTATTTGAGTTAGTAATGGAATATATTTGTTTATTTAAACAATATTAATATATTTTCATTTATATCAAAGCAGTTATTGAAATTTTTTTTTTCATACTTTTTCTTGTGTTTACCGTCACGATGGCACTACTTTTCGGCCATGCAAATTAGACTTGGTCTGCACAACACTTACATAGATTAAACTAGGTTAGTGACGAAAGGCATAAAAAGTTAGAACGAAGACAGGACATTGACAATTTAATATTAAGTAAACTATATTCTCTTTTGTTCGTGGGCATGTCATTGTGAATGTACCAAATTGTCGAATAATATGTCGTTTGCTATTTGTTAATTGTTGCTGCTCTGTAAACCAGGGTGAACAACAGCTGATTAGAAGATTGGTGTGTATGCCGAAGTGCCAAACAGGTGACCTAGATAGAAAACTCGTGGCGATACCGAAGCGTCAAACAAGGTGACCTGTGTTACCGGAGTGTGTTCCTTGTTCTCGGGAACATTAAGTTGAGTATACTCAATATATTTGGCATGCAATGTGATTAATAGTGCATCTCTTTTTCAGCTTGTGATGCATTAGCATACTTTTGTGCTCTGTTTTTTCAGGACTAAATTTTTCAGGGTATAAACAAAGAATACAAGTTGTAGTTTTCAGATATTAAAAAACCTAACATACCAAAGATAAATAAGTGATTAAAGAGTTCAGTGTAGGTCAACGCTAGCTAATTACCTAACACCATGGCTACTTTAGCTGATTTAGTAAAAGCAGGCAAAGAAATGCAATACACAGGTAAAGAGCTAGAAGAATATGCTGATAAGAAATTTAAAGAAGCAAAGGATGCAGAAAGAGATGAACGCGCACGAGAAAGACAACACCTAAAGGAGATTGCAGAACTAACTGAGATAACAAAACAAAAACAGCTGGAAGATGACAAACAGATTAAGCAAAAACAACAGTTAGAACATGATAAAGAAATGAAACAGAAGGAACTAGAATTAAAACAAAAAGAATTAGATCTAAAGCAAAAAGAGATAGATGAAATGGCAAGAATTAAGGAAAAACAAATACAAGTAGAATCAGAGACACAATTAAAGATGAAAGGTATGGATGTAGACTCACACGCAGTGATCTCTGCCACTAAACTAAAAAGTCAACAAGAGGAAAATAAGTTCAACAAATACAAAAATATTATCAAACCATATTGTAAGGAAGATTCCATATCAGCCTGGACAGAAAATGTCGAGTATCAGTTTAAATATCACCAAGTTCCAATAGACATGTGGGCTATGATTTATATGAAGAACCTAAGTGGTGAGCCCCTTAAAGTGATAGAATCAATACCAACAGATCTTAGATCTAACTATCAATACATCCATGATAGGATAATGCAACATTTTTTACTTGATGCCCCTGGGTATCAGGTTCAGTTCTCAAATTTAAAACCTAAACCTAGTGAGACTTTCATTGATTACGTCTCAAATGTTCACAGTGTACTAAATAGGTGGCTTAAAGCAGCTAACATAGGAAAAGACTTTGATAGACTTAAAAATTTAATAGCCATGGATAAAGTCATATCCACTATACCATCTCCTTTTGCTAAATTTCTACAGCAGTCAGACATTGAGAACATAGAGCAGTTCGAAAAGAAAGGGTCTGCATATTTTTCTTCTAACAGAGATATTTTTAGACCTCAAATGACTCTGAAGTAGTTTCCTTTGTGAAAGACCAACCAAAACATTATCAAAGTAAGAGAAAACCCTTTCAGAAAATCGACAAGAAAGATAGGAAAGTGTCAAAATGTATTTATTGTCAACTTTTGCATGACACTTATTCTATGTGTGACAAATCGCCAAATTATCCGGCGCATCTTGAAAATGTTATCAAGAAGCAACAAAACAAAAGATTTGCATACAGGCGTGCAATCAAATGCTTCTTTTGTTCCAGCTACGGCCATTATTCAAATAAGTGTCTGGGCCGCCAACATATGAAAGCCAACAATGCTATTTTGATTGATACATCTTCTGATAGTGGTAGTGAGACGGAGTGTGAGATTGAAAATGATTTACCTGTTAACCAATCTGAAGATGTGTGTTGTGTAAACGATATATTAAGTTTTGACAGTTGTGAACGATGTCACCAATGTCATGCAAACGGAAAATTAGAATGTGGACATACAGTACCGTTCTCAACTGAGAATGTAAATGCAGCATTAGCCTCCAGAGGCAATTTGGTGTTCCACAATGCAATGGTCAACGATAGACCATGCCAATGTTTGCTGGACAGCGGCAGCACCCTTATTGGTCTTAGAAAGGAACTGGTGAGTCCAGATGACTATACAGGTGACTCTGTCAAATGCCGAACCTTTTCGGGTAACATTGAAATTTACCCTTTGGCAAAAGCCCGTATTAACACTCCTTTCCTTTCTGGTACCTTTACTTGTGCAATACTTGACAACCCTTGTACTGATTTAATTTTGGGTTGCTTACCCCAATTGAAACAATGTACTAGCGATGAAATAGCTGCATGGGAAAGATTAAATGCAGCTAATGCAACAACCAGAGCAGACACTGTAAAACATCAAGACACACTACAAGATGAGTGTCAGAGTCTTAAACTTGGCTCGCTTTCCTAACAAGTATGAGACAGTACAAATACAACGTGATTTGACGTAAGACTCAACGATACACCATTCAATGGATTTATTAACATATCAAATACAGAATGATGATCACAACAATATATAATGGATACTTTACAACTTACATCCACAATACAGTTCACAAGTCTGACTCGCAAGATGTCCAGACACTCGCCTTTCAATACAGAAACCATACAACGCCTTTCTCTCAATCACACGTCCGTCCTGTACCGTGTCCCCAGAGCTGTCTGGACCTCTTTCGCAACTTGCCTCCTGCCTGACGTGGCGTCACGTGGCAGGCGTGCGTCTTGCGTTGGCGGCCTGACCGCTGGTCAGCCAGCGATCTCGCAGGCCGGTAACTCCTATTCGCCTGGCGGCGCAACGAAGTTGTTGCATCCCTTACTGGGAGCTAAGTCGCCTGGCGGTCGTAACGATGTCCCTGCATCGCTGTCCCCTGTTAGACTCTGACACGCTCCCCCGGTAAAATCCATGAAAGATGTCGTCTTTCATGTATAATGTCTGTACCTGTTGGGTTAATAGTATACCCTTGTCAGAGTCTACCTTTCTATTGTTATACACAACGTTATCAAAATACACACATGGCATAGAAATATATAAGCACTGGGAGTTGGGTACAAAGACATGTGGTGCTTCATGTTTAACACATATCAGGCTTCTCCCTCTCGATGGCTGGTTACCTCAATTGTATTATCACCCAGTCAGATCAGTAGTACCAGCTTCACGCATCTACCTCGCAGCAATTTGAAAAAAAAAGAATAATATGGTTCTTGGAACAAAAACCATCTAGCCAGACTGAAATACGACTTTATATAAGTCGTATAAAACACTCCAACCCTGTCCTTACTTGGCCAGGAGTTCTTGTGTTGGTATACAATGTTGGCAACACTCTGCCATGCCCAGTAGATGCCTGCCTGTGGTGTCAACCATCTAGCAACAACATGTTATATTACACACAACACATTAGCATATACATTTCAAATTATGGCCCTTTGTGTGAAAATGTAATAACAATAAATGAAAGGGAAGTAATTTTAACATTAGTGACACACAATAATTTACAATAACTATTTAATTTCTTAGTGTCATTGCTTGACGTTTCTTCATATTAACGAGAAAAAAAGTCGGTAATATGAATACGTTAATCAAGATATGATTCTAAGATTACATTAGAGAAATAAATAAACACACAATTCGTGTATTCAATTTTATAGAATCCTAAACATTTTAGAATCGTCAAAACTTTTTCTTCTTTTATATGTTGTCTGCTATTTTTGTTCTAAATTTCTAATTAATCCGGAAGTACACACGAACACTAAAATCAGCTGATGGTAAAGCTTGTAGAACACACCTGTTCCGGGTTGATGAAGTTTAAGGAAGGTACAATGTTCTCAAAGTTCGTGTTAGATGTTGCTACACAATCTTCTGGATTAGGATCGAATGTTCATGTGTTAGATGTTTCAGTCGAACATTAAAGATTTCGGTTCACTGCAAAGGTGTAGAAAAGTCGTCACTGTTCAGTTTTTACTTTCACACTCGTAATTAAAATGTTCCTGGAAGATTCCACACGAAGTTGTCACTGTGAAGTTGGATAATTCGCTTCAGGTAAGTGCGAATGTGACACTGTTCTTGTACGTATTATCTACAATTAATATAGTTCGCTTTCTACCACATACTGCACATTTATACACGACAATCACTACATGAACTAGTAAAATAAGAACACTATATATAACGGGAGTAATCCCTATCACAATATTGTAGACATTACACAGCTTTTTGTGAATGAAAAACCACTATTCACTGCTAAATGGCTGTGTCGGTCTGAGTGTATTTCTACATACTGCACTCAGACATTGGTGCTCACTGGGTCGGTCGGGCAACGTGACAAAAGATCGGCAATTGAATTGGTTTTGCCTGGGATGTGTCGAACCTCAAAGCTATAATCTTGGAGTTTCAAAGACCAACGCGCTACCATATGGTTCGACGGCACTCCTGAATTCATCCATCGTAAGGGGCTGCTGTCCGATTCTACGATGAAATGGCGTCCTAGAAGAAATCTAGACAATTTTGTAATACCTACTACTAAAGCTAGGGCTTCCAATTGAGGAATGGACCATGCCCGCTCTCGGGCCTTCAGCTTCCTGGATACAAAATAAACGGGGTGGAGAATGTTGTTATACTCCTGCAACAGGACTGCTCCAATCGCCACGGAGCTAGCATCTGTGCGTAATCTGAAAGGTAAACGGATGTCGGGCAATTTAAGGATAAGATTGCGTTCATTCTTATCAGAAAAACATGATAGAACTTTATGAAATGCAATTTTTAGGCATTGATCGTGTACAATTTTCTCTGGTTTATCTTTTGTTAGTAGATTAGTAAATACCTCGGTCAGTTCAGAAAAATCAGGAATAAACTGCCGGTAGTAATTTATTAAGCCCAACAAACTTCTGACTTGTTTTTTAGTAGTCGGAAGTGAGAGTTTTAGTATCTTGGACACAATTTTATCGTCTGTCGTGACAAAGCCATTGGATATTTTGTAACCCAAGAATGTTATTTCCTGGTAGGCTATGTCTACTTTTGCAGGCTTCACCGTCAGTCCGTGCTGTCTGATCCGTGCAAATGTCTGGTCTAAAGTCTTAATGTGCTCAGTCATTGTCTCTGTGTGAATACATATGTCGTCGATATAGCAGATTATGTTAGGAATGTCTACTAGAAGTAGTCGTGTCATCCGTACAAATGTGGCTGGGGCGTTAACAATCCCAAATGGAAGTTTGCACCATTCGTACAGTCCCCAAGGTGTGGCAAATGCTGTCAGATGTCTGCTCTGTTCGTCTACAGCAATCTGCCAATAACCTTTCGTCATGTCTACCGTCGTAAAGAACCTAGCGTCTGTCAGTTCTGTCAAAAGATCGTCAGTGTTTGCCATTGGCTCAAGATCTAGAACAGTTATTTTATTCAGTTTTCGGTAGTCGATGCACAGTCTTATTGTATTGTCCTTTTTGCGGACTATGACCATGGGAGATGAGTAGTCTGATTGGGATCGTCTTATGATGTTATTTTTCTCTAAGTTGATGATTTCTAGATGTAACTGCTCTTTGTAATGTAATGGGATGGTGTATGGTCTGCATCTAATGGGTGTGTTTGATGTGAGTGTGATGTGATGCTGTACTAATTCTGTTTGTCCTGGGTTGTTGGAAAAGATGGTGTTGTACTGTTGTATAAGTTGTTTGCACCTGTCTGTCTCTGCTTGAGTTAACTTTGGGTTGATTTTGATCTCCTTCAAGCAGTCTGTCGTGTCTAATGCAGGTGTTGGAATTTCGTCACTAGCATCGTCGTCTTCGTGATCTATTATCACTGTACAAGCTGTCGTATCGTCCTGTTCGTTGTCTCTGTTGTGGTATGGTCTTAGCATATTTATGTGAAATATTTTGTGTTTGTCTTTTATAAGGATTTCGTAGTCTACAGGTGAAATCTGTCTCGTCACTTTAAAAGGTCCCTGCCAAGAATCAGTCAGTAGGTGTCTGTCACTAGGTAGTAGCAGAAGAATGTCCTGTCCAGGTGTCAATGTTATTGTCCGGTTACCTTTGTCAGCATACTGTCTATAAGTAGCACCAGATAGTTTTAGTGCATTCTTTGCAATAACACAAGATTTGATGATTCTTTCACGCAATGATGTAACATATAAGTATGATGATATGGGTTTAAGTATTGGTGTAGAGTTAGTTAACATTTGGTGGTAAATGGTCAATGGGCCACGTGGTTTGGCACCATAGATGAGTTCAAAAGGAGAGAAACCGGTGCTAGCATGTGGTACCTCGCGATAAGCAAAAAGAATAGCTGGTAGATATACATCCCAGTTGTTGGGGTGTTCTTGCGTTACTTTTGCAAGCATGTGCTTGAGATCCCCGTTAAACTTCTCTATTACTCCGCTACTGTGAGGATGGTAGGGTGAATTGAAACACTGCTTCACTCCCAACATTTTGGTGAAAGCTTGGGTGGATGCGGCAATAAACTGAGTGCCCCTATCAGATTGGATAGTATCTGGAAAACCTATCCTAGAAAAAATATGGAAGAACACTTCCATTATGTCATTGGCAGTTATGTTCTTTAACGGAATAGCTTCTGACCAGCGACTACATGTATCAATAACAGTTAGAATAAATTTATTCCCTCTAGTTGTTGTATGACTAAGAGGGCCCAGTATGTCAACCGATAACTTTTCAAAAGGTCGACTGGCTAAGTCGGTAACTTGTAACTTTGCCTGTGGGTGTTTACCTTTTTTAACCAGTTTCTGGCAGGTGTCACAACTTCTGCAATATTCTTTAATGTCATTGCAAAATTTTGGCCAGTGAAATTGTGTCAATAACCTTGATCTGGTCTTAACGTATGCCATATGTCCTGCAAGAGGTATATCGTGTGCAAGATGTAAGGCTTGCTTGCGATAACTAGTTGGCAAAACAGTTTGCTCTGTGGTATTGTCACCTCTGGTGTAATACCTGGTGAGTATCTCATTTTTCATAGCAAAATGCCATTTTGCATTCTTGGTTACTTTTGGCTTTCGGCCGATCAGGTCAAAGTATTTTGACAATGAAGGATCAGCTTTTTGGGCTGTTATAAATGCTTCCTTCATGGTGTTAGTAGGTAGTGAAACTGGGCTGAGCAATTGTATCGCCTCAGTTTGATTTATTTCATCTTGCACTCTAGCAGTAGCTCTCGTTACTGCGTTCACACACTCAATGATGTCAGATGATGATGGAACAACAGTTTCAATGATGTCATGAGAACTTAGTGCTACATTAGCTACTTTATAATCAATAGGTGGTGTGACATTTTCAATGATGACATTTGATGGTGATGTTATGGTATCATCAATACATACAGATGTTATGTCATGAGGTTTATCATTTACCTCAGGTAAATTACCAATAATTATATCACAAATTGGACTGGTTAGTGCAGCGCACGTTACTTTCCCAGTGAGGAAAGGTGTTTCAATATATGCCCATGCTAATGGGTATTTCTCAATATTGCCTGAGAATGTTCTACATGTTACGTGCCTGCCTGTATAGTCTGTAGGCATTATGAACGTTCTCTTCAGGCCAATGAGTGAACTCCCCGTGTCGCGAAGGACTGTAGCAGATTTGCCATTTACATATCCGTGATGGATGTTTATTCTGCCTTTTGAGTCTACTACCAAATTAGCTTCTTCATTGGCAATAGGGATGGCATGACCGCATGTTAAAATACCATCTTCATAGAAGGTGTTACAAACAGAGCAATGGTTTGCGTTGAATATGTCAAACGCCTGTGCTGAGTTCACAGGATGTTTCTCTGGCTCTTCTTCATCAGAAGACGAACTATCAAACAAGGCGGCATTTGCTTTGTTGGTCATATGCCTGCCCTTACAATCTTTCCGATGGTGTCCCCATGCCTTGCAGAGGAAACATTTTCGTGAGTTTTTAAAGGATTTACGTTCCTTGTCTTGTCTGTTTACCATGTTTAATAAGTAAGTATGGTACCCTGGGTTCTGATCGCACATTTCACCCTGATGATGTGAATATTTACAATAAATGCAATGATTAAATTTCTCAGAGGTAGGCCTATGAGGTTTCTGCCTACTATAGGGTTGTTTGTCATAATTAGCCGCTGCTACAAAGTTAATGTTAGTATCTTCAGTAGCAAAGCAATGTTTGTTGGCTGTGTAGTAAGCCGACCCACGTCTTTCAATCTCATCCACACTAGAGCATTCATTCTCTAACAAAAATTTAGCAAAGGCTGAAGGAATAGATGATACAATTTTGTCTCTAATGATTAGATCTTCCAATCTCTGATAACTTTTTTCAATTTTGGCTGCTGACGTCCATTTGGTGAAAATATCTCGGACTAAGCAGAGGTAGTCAGAGAACGTTTGAGTCGGCTTTGGGCTCAATTTACTTAATTGTTCTCTGTAACCTGCCTCATCTAACATAAAATGTGCCATAATCTTGGATTTCAGATAATGGTAATCTTTTCTGAGGTCTTTGGGGATGGTTTCAATAACTTTAAGAGGTTCCCCTGACAAACTCCTCATGTACACAATATTCCATTCAGACAGTGGAACTTGATAATGTTCCATTAAAGTTTCAAAATTTTGGGTAAAGGCTGCGATGCAGTCACCCGAGGTATAATTACGTACAATACCTTGATATTTCTTAAACTGGTTTTCTTTCTCCAGTCTCTCAGATTTCTTAGACTCCTTGTTAATGGCAGTCTCAGTGTCAAGTTGTTTTATCTTCAACTGTAACTCCAGTTCTTCTCTCTTACTCTGAGCTGCTATTTCTGCCTTCTTCAGCTCTGTTTCCATTTCAGCTTGCTTTAAGGCTGTTTCTGCCTTCTTTTGTTCGCTATCCATCTCAGCTTGCTTGGCAGCCCTTTCTGCTGCTCTTTCTTCGCGTTCGGTAGCTTTCTCCTGTACTAGTAGGTATTCAGCGTACTTTTGCTCACTCCAACGTGTTAGTTCATCACCATGTAACTGTAACTTTATGCCCATATCAATGAAATCAAATAATGAAGACATGATGGAAAAATGTCAATGAAATACCAGCCACACACAATATGTAATAAGTGGTTAGTAATCAACAATTTACAATTTGTTTAAATGGACGATATGTGCCTAAAAATGCATTTTTAAAGTATACGAAAAGAAAAAAAATATACTCAAGTGCCCTGGATGCGGTGAAGAACGGTTGGAAAATCGGGCTAGGAACTGTAGGGTCGCTACTTCAGACTACAACTGACCTCTACGGCAAGGTTTCGGATGGTACGGAAAAACCTGCTTTTATTTTGGAAGAAGATAAATTAGCGTCTATTTGTTGGTGTGTGCCTGCTTGTCACTAAGTGTTGATTAGGTTTGTATGGCGTTGAGTGTAATTGTATGTCGTAAGTTTGTCCGTCAACAGTTTTTTTTACAATACACGTTACTTTCTTTTCAAACACTTTTCGCGTTCCACAAACTCAATGCACAAAGACAATCTACAAGTATCTTAACACTCTACAACATTGATGACACATCACTTACATCAAGATGACATTCAGTAAGGACATAGACATCAAGTTTACAAGATGGCGACAAGGTCAAAATGGCGACAAGATCACAATGTCGACAAGGTCAAAACGGTGACAAGTTTCACAAATCACAAATGTTTTACACGCTTACAGGATCAAACAAAATGTTTGCATTGTACGTTTACAAATGGTCTTACACATGTTTAAATAATGTAGTAACAATCAAAATGAGCTATCCATGATCACATTTAGGTTTAAATCTAACTAAATTAACGCTGGACGAGACCTTCACGTTCAAAAAGGACGAGCTACGTTCAACAAGGACGAGCTACCCACGTTCAACAAGGACGAGCTACCCACGTTCAACAAGGACGAGCTACCCACGTTCATCCCGGACGAGCCCCCACGTTCACACATGTCAGAGTCTTAAACTTGGCTCGCTTTCCTAACAAGTGTGAGACAGTACAAATACAACGTGATTTGACGTAAGACTCAACGATACACCATTCAATGGATTTATTAACATATCAAATACAGAATGATGATCACAACAATATATAATGGATACTTTACAACTTACATCCACAATACAGTTCACAAGTCTGACTCGCAAGATGTCCAGACACTCGCCTTTCAATACAGAAACCATACAACGCCTTTCTCTCAATCACACGTCCGTCCTGTACCGTGTCCCCAGAGCTGTCTGGACCTGGTTCGCAACTTGCCTCCTGTCTGACGTGGCGTCACGTGGCAGGCGTGCGTCTTGCGTTGGCGGCCTGTCCGCTGGTCAGCCAGCGATCTCGCAGGCCGGTAACTCCTATTCGCCTGGCGGCGCAACGAAGTTGTTGCATCCCTTACTGGGAGCTAAGTCGCCTGGCGGTCGTAACGATGTCCCTGCATCGCTGTCCCCTGTTAGACTCTGACAATGAGAGACTACTGTTGCTTTCCCCAACTGGCATAGATGACACCAACAGACAAAAATTCATAGAACAGCAGAAAGCTGATCCTAGTGTGTCTCCATATTTAAAATTATTAAAAGAAAGAGCCAAAGTGACCAAAAACGCATCATGGGTCTTTAGGCTTAACAATGGCATTCTTACTAGATATTATACATCTGGTAACCATGAGATTCAGCAAACGGTGTTACATGTACAACACCGCCTTACTGTGCTAAAGATTGCACATGAGTCACCGTTTGCTGGTCACCTTGCATACGACAAAACCAGGGCCAGAATTCAGGCTCATTTTTATTGGCCAGGTTTTTGCAATGACATAAAATTATTTTGTCGTTCTTGTAATGTCTGTCAACAATTAGTACGTAAGGGTAAACATCCTACAGCTGAAGTACAACCTTCTACACTGGCTTCTAGGCCATTTGATATTGTGGCGGTAGATATTGTTGGACCCCTGAATCAGGTGTCCAGCAAAGGAAATCGCTTCATATTAACGATGGTCGACCTTTGTTCAAGGTGGGTTGAGGCAGTAGCTTTGAAATACATCACCTCCAAAGACGTTGCCAATGTATTTCTACACCTGTTCTCACGATTCGGATTTCCACGGACCATAATATCCGATCGTGGAACTCAATTCATATCGGCTGCAACGCAAGCCCTTACAAAAATGTTAGGGATTAAACAACATTTTACAACAGCATACCATCCAGCCAGCAATGGAATAGTAGAAAAAATTTACGGAGATCTTAAGCATATGCTAGCTAAGGTGACAGCAGAAAACCCAGCTGATTGGGATACACTGTTACCAACAGTGCTGTTCGCCTATCGGGAGATTCCCCATTCAAGCACGGGTTTCTCACCGTTTGAATTAGTGTACGGGGCTAACCCACGTGGACCCCTAACCATTTACCATCAGGTAATAACTAATTCCATTGAAATTCCCACCCCAAAAACACCTTACGAAATGGTGACAGACATACGAGACAAAATCATGAAATCGTGTATTATAGCTAAGGCAGCTTTGGAGAGGAAGGGTCAAATCTACCGCCAATACGCCAACAAAAGTGCAAGAACAATTGATCTTGAACCAGATCAAGACATACTTTTGTTACTTCCAGACAAACGAAATTTATTATTGACCTCATGGCAAGGGCCATTCAAGGTGGTACGTAACATTTCAGATGTTGACTATGAAATATCAATAAACGGACACTTAAAGATATTCCATGTCAACATGCTGAAACCTTACTTTTCACGACAACAGACAGAAGTAGAGACAGACGAACACAGTGCACCCACATCTAGTGATCAGACGACAGACGTACACAACGCAACTACACTAGTTAGCGAGACTGGCATATCCGACGATATCCATACACCTAGTGAGCTTACAGAATACGCACTTAGCACCACCACCGTACTGAATCAGGTAGACGACGACGGAATGGAACTACCTGTTCCCATTGTAGACAAGACTGCGACAATGGATAGCATACAGATAGAACAGGGACTAACAGACAGTCAACGACGACAATTAGTACTATTAGTGACTGAGTATAAAGACATATTTTCTGACATTCCAGGTAGGACGGACATAATCGAGCACTCCATTCTTCTTTCGGACTCTAAGCCTATCAAATGCAGGCCGTACTCTATCCCACTCAGCTATAGAGAAAGTCTAAATAAGGAAATTCTTAATTTAGAAGCTAGTGGGATCATACAGAAATCTACATCAGAGTACTCCTTTCCAATCGTCCTAGTTAAGAAAAAAGACTCCACAATTCGTCTGTGTGTGGACTATCGAAAGCTCAACAACGTCACTAAGATCGACGCAGAACCAATTCCTTCCTGCGAAGATCTTATCTTTGACATGTCCACCTCCAAAATCTTCTCTAAATTAGATCTTACTAAGGGATACTGGCAGGTCCCTATGGAGACTCAATCCATTCATCTTACGGCTTTTTCAACACCTTTAGGACTTTACGAGTGGCGTTTTCTTCCCTTCGGACTTCGAAATTCTCCTGCCACTTTCGTACGCTTAACTAGAGATCTACTGCATGGAGTGACGAATACAGTGACTTATATAGATGATATATGTGTCCATACTGATGACTGGACAACACACTTACTGAAACTAAGACATGTCTTTGATAGGTTGCGACTTTTCGGTCTCACTGTCAAACCGAGCAAAGTTGAATTGGGCCTAAAAGAAATTGACTTTTTGGGTCATGTCATTTCACAAGGTCAACTTAAGACTGACAATAGAATTATTACAAAAATTATGAACCTGACCATGCCTACCACAAAGAAGCAGGTCAGAAGCCTTTTGGGACTAGTAAATTACTATAGCAAATTCATACCAAATTTAGCGGAAATTACAAGTGTATTTTCCAATGTTTTAAAAGCATCTGTAAAATTAGATGTCAAAGATGCATTATTAATGTCTGCATTGTCAAAATTGAAAATCCGGTTTAGTAATGTACCAATCCTCCGCTTGCCTAATCCTAGGCTCGTTTATTATCTTAGGACAGATGCCAGCAGAATCTCCATCGCTGCAGTACTAGGCCAATTTTATGAGGGCATCTTCCACCCGATTTGCTACGTGAGCCGTAAGATCACACCTGCTGAGTCCAGATATTCCATATCAGAGTTGGAAGCCCTAAGCGTCATCTATGCGGTGAGAAAGCTCCATCGATTTCTAGCGGGTGTTCACTTCATTGTCCAGACTGACAACTCCCCAATCACGGTCATACAAAGTGGTGTGCATCGGAATGACCGTATATACAGGTGGTCGCTTATACTCCAAAACTATACTTTTAGTATAGAGCATATTAAGGGTAAGGCTGATACCCTTAGTCGACCATCTGAGGTAGAAATACCAGAGATTCCACATAAGAGTGTAGAATAGTAGAGTAGTAGTACATTAGAATATTCTATTTGAAATATTTATACTAATACATAGATATTACAGCTGAACTATGTACTACGAACAGTGATCTACCATGTGTCCGTAGACATCAAAAGAAGAACTCTGCTCCGAATAACAAATATATCACCGTGTGAACTGGAACAGCTCGTTATTTACTAAGCTCCATATGTGTTTCCGGTGAAGCATTTGTGTTAAGCAGAGAAAAACAGTGTCAGAACCGTGCATAAATACAGACACGAACAATACTGGTCTACGACACAAGCGAACTCTACAGGTGCAATACCCATAGGACACAAGTATGACTGTGTAATGTATTTAAACTACCCAGGACAAGTGTAAATGTATAATATGCCAATGAAATCAATTTCTGAACATTGGGGCAACAACTAACCTGGGGTATTTAAATACCATGTATATAAATACTTATTGTGATATGTATTATAACGTTTTAATATCGTGATAAAATATAGGTATATTAGTTAACTTTAATTTTCATTTACAGTTAGGAAATAAAAGAGTTTTCATTTTTTTAGTAGTTTACATAAATCATTATTTCACCCACTTACTTACCTTAAAAGTAGAATAGAGAGTAGTTTAGATAGGAATAATACCATTTAGTTTAATACATTCCACTTGGTTTCATTTCAGTTGATTTCATTCCATCTTAATGAACCATTCCATTTAACAAACGTGATGAGTTAATAATATGATTAGTTTACACCATAATAGGATAACAATATTAGACAATTAAACATACATCATTTCCACCATTTAGATAAGAATATCATTCATATATTTTTTTTGCATCTAAAAACATTAGGTATAATTGTATTACATTTTAGATTACCCATTTCAGAAAGGTACATAACTCATCTCACATCAATGCCATTTTAAATAATTAGATTACATCCCTTAAATTAGATATATATATTAAGATTAATGTAAGCATATCTTAGGATTAATGTGGCAATATAGATTAAAATAGTTAACACGTTAAATACACATTTATAGAAGTAGTATTAGTATGTCAGTATTTAGAATATTATTACAGTAAAATATAGTTAGTCATAATACCAGAGTATAAACCATCAACCCTTGCTCTTACATGTAAATATGTTGTATATACATGACTCGTGCAGCGATCTACGCACAGTCATTGAGCTCAACTTTTTGCAAACTGAGCCAAACTTGTACAGTGTCACTCCAAGGTTTTTAAATAATTGGGAGGGTGAAAAATGTGTGACAGAAGTGTGAAAGTGAAAGATGTGTGACAGAAGTGTGAAAGTGAAAGAGGTGTGACAGAAGTGTGAAAGTGAGAGCGAATGTAAATTATACAGAGAGTGAGATCGGTCAGCGGATTTTTCTGCCGCTCAACGCGACTTTTTATTTTTTGTCTGCGTCAAATGTGTGCTTTCTTTGTTGAAAGTGTGCTGTGATGAATGTGTTGTGTGTAGTTTAGTTTAGATCTTAGAGAAAGTATTTTAAGTCTCATAAGACGGAGATGTAGTCACTAATTAGTGTTATACACTTGTTTGTGGCCTCATTCAACCGAATTATGGCACTTGAAAACTAACTTACATACACATGATAGTTAGATACACATGTTAGAGGTTAGATTATATTATTAATTACATCCAAACACGCAAACAACCAGAAAAACAAACATATAAATTGCATACATATTTTGTAGATCAAAGGGAGATAACTCCGGGTCAGAGGACATAATAGACAACGAAACACTAACTTAACAGTGAAATATAACTTTACACGCGGAAGCGAGATAGGTAAAGCCTGTCGCACACAGCTTGGGTAATGGTTGTTTAATATTATATGGGGGACATGAAGCAATTCATGTGTTGACCCTAAGAAAGTCAACTTTGTATGGGTAGTAAGTTAATTTACTATTGGAGGGCAGGTCTTATAAGACAACGGTCCGGTTCAGACATACCTCTAATGAATATAATATTGCGATTGAGAATAGGGCTCACGCCAACCAGACAAGTTTGTGGCGATTGCCAGTAGCCAAGTAAAGTGATACTACATTGTGACATTAGTCAGTAGAAGTCTATGGAGTTACCCAAAGCCAGGTTATCTACAGTCTTTGACAAAAATTAGAGACACTAATATTTTAGAAACCCCTTGCGTCACAACCAATGAGTCAAAGTTGATGACGCAACACAGGAGGGGAGGGTGTGTGTCAAAGAGTGGTCAACCTCAAATAGATTAGAGGTGATACAGTGCCCCGATATCAGGGCAGGGTAGGTGATAGAATGGGGGACTATTAACTAGTTCTCTCATGAGACACGGAGACGTTGACCAGATGGTTAGCACTCTGGTCACGACAGAATCACGCCTACGTGATAGCCACGATTGCCACTGAACAGAAGACAGCTAACGTAAGCGTGTCAGGTACCACGGCACGCAAAAAGCCGAAGGACACCTCAAGGTCCTTCCGCGTGCTGTGTAGCCACGCGAGTAAGAAAGTCAGACTGGGGACTGACTTTGTAGCGAGCACCTCGTTTAGTGTTGATAGGAGATTTGTGTAACCAAATAGATAGAATTAGCATTAGGGTTTAGAAAAACTAGTGATAGGCAATTCTGTGGCTTTGTGTGTGGTTTTGATAGCGACTGTTATGTACTTGTGAAGAGCCAACGGCAATAAAATGTATCATTTATTTCCTCTCACACGACTTGCAAGTTTCTTGTATGGTGTGGGAGAAGTAATCTGATGATGCCTTACACATAGGTTGTTGACAGGCAAACAAATACATAGTGTCTGTCACACAAATATATAGTGCCTGTCACACAAATGTTGTTTGTCCATCAAGAATGATGATGACCATTCATTTCATCCAGTGGGGTTGAAGGTATGGAGCCGTGGGTTCTAAGATGGCTGATAAGGTCTATTTTGGCTCGAAATGTTCTTTGACAATGTGGGCAAAGAATGCTTGACGTCTCTGGAGGAGGATTTCCTGCAGTGGTTTTTCTGTCCTGCCTTTTCTTCACAGCTCTTGCAGTCCTGGTTGCCTCACATATGACTGCACCCTTGCGCAATGATGCACGCCACGAATTTCGGTCTCTGGCTGCAGCCTCCCAGGTGTCATGATGAATTCCAAAAGCATTCAGTGAAATTTTCAGAGTGTCTTTAAAACGTTTCCTCTGGCCACCTTGGGAGCGTTAAGCACAACGCAGTTCGCTGTAGAAAATTCGTTTAGGGAGCCTGTGATATGGCATGCGGGTCAAGTGACCAGCCCAGCGAATCTGATTCTTCATCAGTAGAGTGTGGATACTGGGCATGGATGCTCTTTCTAGGACTTCAGTGTCTGGAATCGTCTTGCCATTTAATCTTCAGTAGCTTCCTTAGGCAGACTGTGTGGAAGTGGTTTAATTTCTTAGTGTGTCGCTGATAAACAGTCCAGGTTTCACAACCATATAGCAGTGTGGATAATACAACTGCTTTGTAGACTTTTAGCCTTGTTTGCAGGCTTATTCCAGTTCTGTCCCATACATTCTTGTACAGTCTGCCAAAGGCTGCACTGGCCTTGGAGATTCTTGCATTCACTTCGTCATCGATTGTGGCAGCTTGTGACACAGTGCTGCCAAGATAGGTGAATTTGTTCACAACACTTAGTCTATGATCATTTACTTTGATATTCGGCACAGTGTGATTATTCCCTGGAGCTGGCTGGTACATAACTACAGTCTTCTCCAAGTTGATATTGAGCCCAAAGTTGGCACAGGCATGTGAGAAAGCTGAAACATTATGTTGCATGTCCGCCTCTGAGTTGGCGTATAGAGCGCAATCACCAGCAAACAGGAGCTCTCTGACGGTGCCGCTGTCAATTTTGGTTTTAGCTTTCAGCCTTCTGAGATTGAATAACTTTCCATCCATACGGTAGTTGATGTCTATTCCAATGTCGTCGTTCTCGAAGGCATTCATCAGCATGGCTGAAAACATGAGGCTGAACAGTGTTGGTGCCAGGACACATCCTTGCTTCACTCCATTGGTTACAGGAAAGGGTTCAGACAGTTCACCATTTTCCTGTACTCTTGCCTGCATGCCGTCATGAAATAGCCGCACTATTTGGACAAACTTTCGTGGACAGCCATATTTTGCCACACAAATACACTGTGTCTGTCACACAAATACACTATGTCTGTCACACAAATACATTGCGTCTATCACACAAATACATAGTGTCTGTCACACAAATACATTGTGTCTGTCACACAAATACACTGTGTCTTTCACACAATTACATTGTGTCTGTCACACAAATACATTATGTCTTAGTTTGATTCTGCAATGATCAAAGACAGATCAATATGTCCCAGGGGAGAAGATATATCTGATCAAAACCCTGTAGGTGGTAACATTCATACAGCGGTGGAGTCTGGCCATCCTGCACACAGGCGCCCATCCTCCACACAGTCTCTCATCCCCCACACAGTCGCCAATACTCCACACAGTCTCCCTTCCTCCACACAGTCGCCCATCCTCCACACAGTCGCCCATACTCCACACAGTCGCCCATCCTCCTCACAGTCGCCCATCCCCCTCACAGTCGCCCATCCTCCTCAAAGTCGCCCATCCTCCACACAGTCTCCCTTCCTCCACACAGTCGCCCATCCTCCACACAGTCGCCCATCCTCCTCACAGTCGCCCATCCCCCACACAGTCTCCCATACTCCACACAGTCTCTCATCCTCCACACAGTCTCCCATTCTCCACACACTCTCCCATCCTCCACTCAATCGCCCATACTCCACACAGTCTCCCATACTCCACACAGTCTCCCATCATCCACACAGTCTCCCATACTCCAGTTTCCCAAACTCCACACAGTCTCCCATACTCCACACACTCTCCCATCCTCCACACAGTCTCCCATATTCCACAAAGTCTTCCATACTCCACACAGTCTCCCATACTCCACACAGTCTCCCATACTCCACACATTCTCCCACCATCCACACAGTCTCCCATACTCCACACAGTCTCCCAAACTCCACACAGTCTCCCATACTCCACACAGTCTCCCATACTGCAAACAGTCTCCCAAACTCCACACAGTCTCCCATCCTCCACACAGTCGCCCATCCTCCACTCATTCGCCCATACTCCACACAGTCCTCCATACTTCACACAGTCTCCCATACTCCACACAGTCTCCTATCATCCACACAGTCTCCCATACTACACGCAGTCCCCCATACTCCACAAAGTCTCCCAAACTCCACACAGTCTCCCATACTCCACACAGTCTCTCATACTCCACACAGTCTCCCATACTCCAAACAGTCTCCCAAACTCCACACAGTCTCCCATCCTCCACACAGTCTCCCATCCTCCACTCAATCGCCCATACTCCACACAGTCTCCCATACTCCACGCAAGTCTCCCATACTCCACACAGTCTCCCATCCTCCACACAGTCTCCCATACTCCGCCCTGTCTCCCAAACTCCAGACTGTCTCCCATCCTCCACTCAATCGCCCATACTCCACACAGTCTCCCATACTCCACGCAAGTCTCCCATACTCCACACAGTCTCCCATACTCCACACAGTCTCTCATCCTTCATACAGTCTCCCTTCACTCACACACTCGCCCATCCTACACACAGTCGCCCATACTCCACACAGTCGCCCATCCTCCACACAGTCTCCCATACTCCACACAGTCGCCCATACTCCACACAGTCTCCCATCCTCCGCACTGTCGGCCATTGTATCATCAAATAATAGTCCTACTCCTTATGTGTGTGTATTTTCCGCTGAATTAATTGTAGTGTGATTATCTGTTGTATCGTTACCAGATCTCTTCCATCTTATTCATGACTAGGATATTCATGTCCATATTTTCCAATTCCTACTTTACACCATCTAACCTTCCTGTTTAACGTTCCTATCTAACGCCCGGTTTGCTTAAGCAAATGGGTACATTTAAATACCTAGGGGCAGTTTTTAACATCAAATGGCAGATGTACAATAGAGATTAAGAACAGAATATGGCAGGCAAAGGCTGCATTTCTGAAAATGAAGAGTATCTTATATATACACTATCATTGAAAATAGGACAGTGGGTGCTGAAATGCTATATAGAACACATTTTTTGTAAGGCAGTTAATCCCGGAATGTTAATGGACAAATTAGGAAGAACATAGAAGCAACATAAATATGGTTATTGAGACGAATGTTGTGAATACATCGGACTGCTAGAGTAACTAACAACGATTGTCTAGATGGTGCAATGGAGCTAGAACATTAAATACAACTATAATAAAAATATAAACATATTTCCTTGGTCATGTGATGAGAAAAGAAAGTTTGGAGAACATCGTGACAACTGAAAAGATCAAATGGAAAAGAGGCAGAAGTAGACAAGAGAAATGATGCTGGATGGACTGAGATGGTGTCATGGAGAAATATCATCAACAGAGTTTATCCAGAACACTAAAGACCGAGATCTGTGGAGAGACTGCAGTTGCCAGAGCACATGATAATGATGATGAAGGTGTCTTTCTCTGATTGTGTCCTGACATGTCTTGTTTCTATTTTAAACGTGTTCATGTTTGTATTGCCACGGACTGCTGTCACCTGTGGCCAAAAGTAGCTTGACCACGATCTGCTGTCACATGTGGCCACCAGTAGCTTGACCACGGTCTGCTGTCACCTGTGGCTACTGACGGCCCCGACCGGTAGAAGATGTTCTAAGACAGCCACACACGTTGTTCTCTGATTCAGCTGTGCGAAAATTAAAGAATTTATTAAGATAATGTGGTTGATTTCATTTGCCTTCCACGCCCGCAAGGGGTCTTTTACCTCCACCTTTGACAAACATTACCGAATGTCAGCTCAATTGCAGAGTTGTCAACTTATCCCGATGGATACTCGGTCCTCAGAGTTATCCACTTGTCCCGTTTTTATTATTATATTTTTTTTAATTGGAGATGGAAGAACGAGGGGGGGGGGGGGGGGTACTGTAGCAAATGAAGCTCCCTAGAGGATCCGGTTACGACATCGGGACCGCTAACAAAGTCCTATATGTTAAAAGGTTGTTTTAGCCGGCTTGCATGCAACAGTGGTTTCTCTTTCCTTCCGCTGAATGTGTGTAGTTTGATTCTGCAATGATCAGAGACAGATCAATATGTCCCAGGAGAGGACATTCCTGATCAAAACCTTGTAGGTGGTAACATTCATACCCCGTTCCAACTTCACGTCAACTGGTCGTCCCCATAATGCTCCGCTCCTGTGCCCGTGAATATCGCACAAAATGCTCGCGTCTGCAAAATGTGAAAGGTGGAACAGACAGGAGTCTCGACAAACCAACAGCCCGATCATGTATCCTGTGCATAATGCCACAGCGAGAATGTCAAAACAAAAGTCTTGGATGAAAAATTCAGTTCGTCGTCGATGGAAGAGGCAGTCACTAGAAAACCAGCAGCCACACATTACTGCATAAGGCAACTCAGTTAGTTCAGCGACATGCTGGCCGCCATTATTCCGAACATGCAGTTCACGCTACAAACAACCGCGGAAAGATGTAAACACATTCCATCTGAAATTCACAGCTCGCAGTGCTGCACCACGCACTCACCTCTTTAGCAGGGCGACAGAACCATTGCGCTACCAGTCCAACATGAGGAAAATGCGTATGCAAACAATAACCAGAAGCATAACCACTCCAGAGGTCTTAACCGTTCAAATGCTTACCCTCCATGTTTGGTACCTGACGTCCTTTTTTCTACTGGTTTCTAATGCTACCACACGTCTCCTGATCTCTCGGATAGTCAGATCGGATAGCCAGTCTCCCCGGGGAAGGAGGGCATACACAAGGCCTAGTGTGCAGTTGGGCACGACCACAAAGCTATCATAGTAGGCAATCGTAATGCCCAGAAAACATTCTTTTATAGTCCATGCCGAGTGGCGTTGGTGATCATGTCTGTCCACACCTTCTGTCTCGTGTACTGCCAGTCTTCTTATAGTCCATGCCGTGTGGCGTTGGTGATCATGTCTGTCCACAGCCTTCTGTCTCGTGTACTGCCAGTCTTCTTATAGTCCATGCCGTGTGGCGTTGGTGATCATGTCTGTCCACAGCCTTCTGTCTCGTGTACTGCCAGTCTTCTTATAGTCCATGCCGTGTGGCGTTGGTGATCATGTCTGTCCACAGCCTTCTGTCTCGTGTACTGCCAGTCTTCTTATAGTCCATGCCGTGTGGCGTGGGTGATCATGTCTGTCTTACTTGAATCACCTGCGTATGTTGTGAATCATCTTCAACCTCTGCTGTCACAGCTGGTGCTCTCTCACGAACATAATAAGTGCTCTTCCTGACTTCTCGGCATCCTCATACAGCTTTCATATATTTTGTCTATCTTCAATTATTATATCTGTGCCCATTAATATGTTACCGTCTATCATTTTCACGGAACAAATTCCCTCCCCTGCCCACCCAAAATAGTAAAATAATAATAAGTATACTACGAAACAATGAATCGACGTTTCGATTATAATAATCTTCGTCAGGAACAATATAGACAGATCTAAAAACAAACATGAAATTAGAACATGCTATAACATTAGGACACAACTAGAAACATGACGTTAGAACATGCTATAACATTACAACACAACATGAAACATGAAATTAGAACATGCTATAACATTACAACACAACATGAAACATGAAATTAGAACATGCTATAACATTAGAACACAACTGGAAACATGAAATTAGAACATGCTATAACATTACAACACAACAAGAAACATGAAATTAGAACACGCTATAACATTAGGACACAACTAGAAACATGAAATTAGAACATGCTACAACATTAAAACACAACAAGAAACATGAAATTAGAACATGCTATAACATTAGGACACAACTAGAAACATGAAATTAGAACATGCTATAACATTAGGACACAACTAGAAACATGAAATTAGAACATGCTATAACATTACAACACAACAAGAAACATGAAATTAGAACATGCTATAACATTACAACACAACAAGAAACATGAAATTAGAACATGCTATAACATTAGGACACAACAAGAAACATGAAATTAGAACATGCTATAACATTAGGACACAACTGGAAACATGAAATTAGAACATGCTATAACATTACAACACAAAAAGAAACATGAAATTAGAACATGCTATAACATTAGGACACAATTAGAAACATGACGTTAGAACATGCTATAACATTAGGACACAACTAGAAACATGAAATTAGAACATGCTATAACATTACAACACAACAAGAAACATGAAATTAGAACATGCTATAACATTACAACACAACTAGAAACATGAAATTAGAACATGCTATAACATTACAACACAACAAGAAACATGAAATTAGAACATGCTATAACATTACAACACAACAAGAAACATGAAATTAGAACATGTTATAACATTAGGACACAACAAGAAACATGAAATTAGAACATGCTATAACATTAGGACACAACTGGAAACATGAAATTAGAACATGCTATAACATTACAACACAACAAGAAACATGAAATTAGAACATGCTATAACATTAGGACACAATTAGAAACATGACGTTAGAACATGCTATAACATTAGGACACAACTAGAAACATGAAATTAGAACATGCTATAACATTACAACACAACAAGAAACATGAAATTAGAACATGCTATAACATTACAACACAATTAGAAACATGAAATTAGAACATGCTATAACATTACAACACAACAAGAAACATGAAATTAGAACATGCTATAACATTAGGACACAAACAGGAACAGTCTAGGTACAACTCGTTGCTAGAACAGTACACTTCCTTCGTTGCCAGGAAGGCGGTACAGAAGTTCAGTTGTGAAAGTTGCCAAATAGGACAATGTGTATATGTCTGTTTGCCCACCTTCACCTCCACATTTTCTTATGGAACGATTCACTGTCTGTTTAGCCACTCCACATGGCATGGCTCCTTGTCTGTTTAGCCACACCATATCGCACGATTCACTTTGTCTATTTTCTGAAATATTTATTATACATCATAAATATAGGACGTTTCATCACAGCCCACGGTTGGCTGAACACAAAGTCTCAGCACATAACACAGATGACAAAATATACCGTAGCATCACATCGAACATGTTGACTATCAGGTGTCAAATGATCGTGTTAAATCTGATAAAACATGTGACCCAATGAAACAGTCTCCCCTCGCAAGCGGTATGTATAAAATATTCAACAACTAATCCTTGGAATTGTAAATGGATCATCAAGATCGACAACAACATTAACAATACATCCTTGGCCTGTATAAATCCCCCACGAACCCAGTTGTTGGATAGTCCACGGTGTACTCGGAGACGGACCAGTTCGGTAAGAAATGTTCTGTCTACTTCTGCCGTGGGTCCCATTGGGAGCCTGCATCTACAAGCGACTCCTACGACCTGTCCTATGTTTGCAGCTCTCTCCGTGCCCTCTACATATCATCTGTGTCCTCCACATTTCATCATCTGTGTCCTCTACACATCATCATCTGTGCCCTGCTGTTACTCCGTGTTCCTAGTTTTCCCATTATTCTATTTGCCTTGACAGCTTCAAAGAAAGGACTTGCTAGTCATCTTAGAACCATGCTGTCTCAGTGTTGGACAACTCAGCGCCGGCGTCTTTCATCATGTCTTATTGGTTGCAATATGTCTGCTATTCTCTCCCAGCTCTTAATTGGCAGCAATCTGTCTGCTGTTCTTTGCGAGCTGCAAATGACTGATTCTGCCATACTACGTTATCACTTCAATACATCGCGTACACGAGCCGATGTATGTTATAGTTTATTAGTAATTGTTCTCCGGCCAAGTAATTGCTAAGTAACAGGTAGGTGCCTGATTATGGTTTGTGTCATTACGAGGCTTTAGCTGCAACGTCCCATTTTTAACATTGTGATTTAGTTATGTTCAAACTGATCGACTCCACAATTGTGGCTGTTGTTGATGTACACCGTGTTTATTATCAATATAACAGGACAGACCTCACGTGAGAGTTAATTATTCCACGTTTAGTGCTGGTTATAACTTCTTTCTTTGTATTAATTCATACTGACGTCAGAAGGTACGCGTCCAGTAAGACATGACCATGAGTGTGAACTTCAACATACCCCGAGAGTTGTACAAGTTCCAACAGCTGCACTTGTGGCTAGACGCTGTACAAGATCCTACAGATGCACTTGTGGCTAGATGCACAAGTTCCTACAGATGCACTTGTGGCTAGATGCTGTACACGTTCCTACAGCCGCCCTACCGTAGTGGCTAGATGCTGTACAAGTTCCTACAGCCGCCATACCGTAGTGGCTAGATGTGCAAGTTCCTACAGCCGCCCTACCGTTAACGGGTCTTATTTTGGCTGACCGTGAGAGTTCACCCTGCCTGTAGTGACACTGGAAGTAGTAGCTGTAGTGACTACGCTTAAGCTAAAAACGAACAAACATGGCAGATTGTCAAGGTTGTATCTTGTGCCCATGACCAACAAACATGGCAGATTGTCAAGGTTGTATCTTATGCCCATGACCAACAAACATGGCAGATTGTCAAGGTTGTATCTTGTGCCCATGACCAACAAACATGGCAGATTGTCAAGGTTGTATCTTGTGCCCATGACCAACAAACATGGCAGATTGTCAAGGTTGTATCTTGTGCCCATGACCAACAAACATGGCAGATTGTCAAGGTTGTATCTTGTGCCCATGACCAACAAACATGGCAGATTGTCAAGGTTGTATCTTGTGCCCATGACCAACAAACATGGCAGATTGTCAAGGTTGTATCTTGTGCCCATGACCAACAAACATGGCAGATTGTCAAGGTTGTATCTTGTGCCCATGACCAACAAACATGGCAGATTGTCAAGGTTGTATCTTGTGCCCATGACCAACAAACATGGCAGATTGTCAAGGTTGTATCTTGTGCCCATGACCAACAAACATGGCAGATTGTCAAGGTTGTATCTTGTGCCCATGACCAACAAGCATGGCAGATTGTCAAGGTTGTATCTTGTGCCCATGACCAACAAACATGGCAGATTGTCAAGGTTGTATCTTGTGCCCATGACCAACAAACATGGCAGATTGTCAAGGTTGTATCTTGTGCCCATCCGATGGAAACACATGGATACAACTTGCCACCTGTAGTTTGATATAATTATGTTGAAATTACTACTATAGGTGGCATTAACAGCCATATATTGAATTGATGGAAATTAGCGTACGATAGGTAAAGGATATTATAGGCACCACAAAGACGTAGTTGTTAAACTATACGATAGACATAAGACAGAAACGGATGTCAGAAAACAAACAAGACAGGACGTGCTAGACACACACGACAGCAGGAGGAAGCAGGTAGTGTATGTCTCGCTGGGCAATAGAGAAAACTGTATTTAGATTACCTACACACGAAAGGGGAACAGTAGACACTACACATGCGTGAAAGATACCCACATACAACAAGTCTACATACAACGATAAACAACACACAATTTATATAAGTGAAAGATACCCACATACAACAGGACCACATGTTTCTCTGAAGCTCTGCCCAGGCATTGTGATGGAATATTGGCCACATTCCAACTCACACACTTTGGTCTCTCAAGACTGCAAGGTGCCACTCACAAGGAGAAATAACACACAACTTACATATGTGAAAGATACCCATATACAACAGGCGTACATGCAAGGAGAAACAACCCATGACTTACATATGTGAATGACACTCACATACAAGGAGAAACAACACACAACTCATGTGAAAGATACCCTCATACAATTGGTTCACATACACTCAGAAACAACAAAACAACCTACGAATGTGAACGATACACGAAGAAACTACACACAAATTACATATGTAAATGTCACCCACATACAACGAGAAACTGGACACAACATACAAGAAACAAAATGTGGAAATTACCCACATAAAACGAAGCTGGAAACAACATACACGCAAAACATATGGAAGATACCCACATAAAACAAGTGTGCATACAGCGAGAAGCTGGAAACAACATACAAGCAAAACATGATTGATTGATCGATTGATTTAGGAACTGACATCACAGCATTCGGAGCATTCCCATAAGCGCTCCGTCCCCATCCTCAGCAGCAAGCGAAGAGTTCTGTCAGCAACTTGCTTGCTACAGGGCTTTAGGACTCCCCTACTTTTGCACCGCACGAAATAACAACTCGTGTCATTTGCAAAAGGAATGCAATTTATTTAGAGCTGGCAATTTACAAGCTCTGCGAGCGGGATGCTTCATTGATATTAAACAACATGAATGCAATGAAGTGGTGAGAAATGATGCTAGTAATCACAATCTAATTCTACAGCCTATTATTTAACTATTGCCTAGAAACTTATAGCATTTGTCAAGAACACGTCTACTCTCTATCCGTCTCCAGTCGGGTCTGTTCACACGCTACACATTGCGTGGTCAAGCACGGACGCTGTACCCTCCGTGCATTAGCGGGTCTTGCGTTCATGGAGTCCCAAGCACGCTGGCTCGTGAACTTGAGTAACCGGGCACACCACGGTTACTCGCAAGGCCAAGCTTCTCAATGGCTTGGGGAAGCCCTCGCTCACTTGTACTTCTTGCCCTCTTGGTTGACACAAATGTGTCCCCTTGTGCAGCTATTTATAGCGCTGGTGTCTCTCCTGTCTGGTGTCTCCCTACTAGACTTGTGTTAACTCTTATTAACTCTCTAACTCTTTATTGGAGATTCTGACAAGTTCCAACACTAATAGTACCAGTAACAATCTGATTATAAGTCCGTCTCGCCTTTCCTCTGAGCGTTGAGCGTCGACCAGATCCCCTCGTCACTCCTCGCTGTCGCATTCTTGCCAGATCATTTGCTCCTCCGAGGTGTGCACGTGCTCCCACAAGGCCGCAACCACGTCTGCCTTGTCATGCATCAATACTCCACCAAGTTCTGCAGAGCCAGCCAATCTGTCCGCCTGTTCATTTCCCAGCACACCAGCATGCCCCGGAGAAAAGATCCAGGTGATGCTTGCCACCCGTGACTTCCGAAGCGAAGCAAGCCACTCCGCACGAAGCTTGCCTGTCCTCAAGCAAAACATGTGGAAGATGAACACATACAACTTCCAACTTTCATGTATGTTGTCTGTTGATTGTTGGCTGTTGATTGTTGTCTGTTGATTGTTGTCTGTTAATTGTTGTTTGTTGATTGTTGCCGGTTGATTGTTGTCTGTTGATTGTTGTTTGTTGATTGTTTTCTGTTGATTGTTGCCGGTTGATTGTTGTTTGTTGATTGTTGTCTGTTGATTGTTGTCTGTTGATTGTTGTCTGTTGATTGTTGTTTGTTGATTGTTGTCTGTTGATTGTTGTCTGTTGATTGTTGTCTGTTGATTGTTGTCTGTTGATTGTTGTTTGTTGATTGTTGCCGGTTGATTGTTGTTTGTTGATTGTTGTCTGTTGATTGTTGTCTGTTGATTGTTGTCTGTTGATTGTTGTCTGTTGATTGTTGTTTGTTGATTGTTGTCTGTTGATTGTTGTCTGTTGATTGTTGTTTGTTGATTGTTGCCGGTTGATTGTTGTCTGTTGATTGTTGTCTGTTGATTGTTGTCTGTTGATTGTTGTTTGTTGATTGTTGTCTGTTGATTGTTGTCTGTTGATTGTTGTCTGTTGATTGTTGTCTGTTGATTGTTGTCTGTTGATTGTTGTTTGTTGATTGTTGTCTGTTGATTGTTGTCTGTTGATTGTTGTCTGTTGATTGTTGTTTGTTGATTGTTGCCGGTTGATTGTTGTCTGTTGATTGTTGTCTATTGATTGTTGTCTGTTGATTGTTGTCTGTTGATTGTTGTCTGTTGATTGTTGTCTGTTGATTGTTGTCTGTTGATTGTTGTCTGTTGATTGTTGTCTGTTGATTGTTGCCGGTTGATTGTTGTCTGTTGATTGTTGTCTGTTGATTGTTGTCTGTTGATTGTTGTCTGTTGATTGTTGTCTGTTGATTGTTGTCTGTTGATTGTTGTCTGTTGATTGTTGTCTGTTGATTGTTGTCTGTTGATTGTTGTCTGTTGATTGTTGTCTGTTGATTGTTGTCTGTTGATTGTTGTCTGTTGATTGTTGTCTGTTGATTGTTGTCTGTTGATTGTTGTCTGTTCATTGTTGTCTGTTGATTGTTGTCTGTTGATTGTTGTCTGTTGATTGTTGTCTGTTGATTGTTGTTTGTTGATTGTTGTCTGTTGATTGTTGTCTGTTGATTGTTGTCTGTTGATTGTTGTCTGTTGATTGTTGTCTGTTGATTGTTGTCTGTTGATTGTTGTCTGTTGATTGTTGTCTGTTGATTGTTGTCTGTTGATTGTTGCCGGTTGATTGTTGTCTGTTGATTGTTGTCTGTTGATTGTTGTTTGTTGATTGTTGTCTGTTGATTGTTGTCTGTTGATTGTTGTTTGTTGATTGTTGGCTGTTGATTGTTGTCTGTTGATTGTTGTTTGTTGATTGTTGGCTGTTGATTGTTGTCTGTTGATTGTTGTTTGTTGATTGTTGTCTGTTGATTGTTGTCTGTTGATTGTTGTTTGTTGATTGTTGTCTGTTGATTGTTGTCTGTTGATTGTTGTCTGTTGATTGTTGTCTGTTGATTGTTGTCTGTTGATTGTTGTTTGTTGATTGTTGTCTGTTGATTGTTGTCTGTTGATTGTTGTCTGTTGATTGTTGTTTGTTGATTGTTGCCTATTGATTGTTGGTTGATTGTTGTTTGTTGATTGTTGTCTGTTGATTGTTGTCTGTTGATTGTTGTCTGTTGATTGTTGTCTGTTGATTGTTGCCGGTTGATTGTTGTCTGTTGATTGTTGTCTGTTGATTGTTGTCTGTTGATTGTTGTCTGTTGATTGTTGTTTGTTGATTGTTGTCTGTTGATTGTTGTCTGTTGATTGTTGTTTGTTGATTGTTGGCTGTTGATTGTTGTCTGTTGATTGTTGTCTGTTGATTGTTGTTTGTTGATTGTTGCCGGTTGATTGTTGTCTGTTGATTGTTGTCTGTTGATTGTTGTCTGTTGATTGTTGTCTGTTGATTGTTGTCTGTTGATTGATGTTTGTTGATTGTTGTCTGTTGATTGTTGTTTGTTGATTGTTGTTTGTTGCTTGTTGTCCTTTGTCTGGTGCCTATTGATTGTTGTATGTTGTCTGTTGCCTGTCATGCATTTTTTCTTCATTCTGATCTCTCCATGAATGCCGATGAGTGCAATTCTGGGATTCATCTATTACAATGGTGGTCCCATGATATACCATCTCTAGATCAAACTGAAAGACGAAATTCCACAGTTACAGAGAAAGGCGATATCCCCAGGTCATCCTGAGTTCCAGCCATGCCGAAGTTGTCCCCTGTTCAAGCTATCCTGCTGGTGTCCTGCGTTCTACCTTTGCTGGTGTCCGCTCAGGGTGAGGGAAATGAAACATAACATATGGACAGACATTTGTGCATAAAGACAGACATTTGTGCATGAAGACAGACATTTGTGCATGCAGAATGAGATAATACACACAGACAGTGCAGACCTTATATTGTACGACAGACAGACAGACATTAGTTCAAAAAGACATACATTGTTGCGCACGGACAGAAATTGGTGCACACAGACTGTAATGCATACGGGCAGACATGAATGGACGCATGCAGATTGGTTAACCCAGGCCAATATTAATGAGTACATAATTACAGACATGTATACAGACATAGGTAAGTGCATCCAGGCCAATATTAATGAGCACATAAAAAAGTCTGTCTCCGTGGCGAAGTGGTCAAGGCGTTTGACTCAGGCTCCAAAGGTTGTGGGTTCGATTCCGGGCCGGGTCCTTCGGTTCACTAGTGAATTTTTTCGGATCCTTCTGTGGGTCGTCGCTGGAGCTACGGAGTTCGTGCTTTGTGGGACGCTTTCCTCGTTGCAGAAAGAAACCTAGCCATGTGTGATAAAAATTCGGTGCAATGAAAGAGTACAAATAATGAGTAAATTACAAACATGCATACAGACATAGACCAGTGCAATCAGGCCGGCATTAGTACGATCAGACAGACACCAGTGCACCCATCGAGATGATAATGTACAAGAACATAAATTAATGCACGGTCATGATCAAGTGCCGTGCCAGCTGGCGTAGGCTTTCATGTCTCTCCACAGATCTCGGTCTTTGGTGTTCTGGATCAACTCTGCTGATGATATTCCTCCGTGCCACCGTCTCAATCCATCCAGCATCATTTCTCTTGGTCTGCCTCTGCCTCTCTTCCCATCGATCTTTCCAGCTGCCAGGATGTTCTCCAATGCCTCTCTTCTCATCACATGACCAAAGAAAGATGTTTGTCTCTTTCGTATTGTTGTATATAGTGTTCTAGTTTCATTAGTCTCTTTCAGCCAGTCGTTGTTTGAAGTTCCTAATTTGTTAATGGACATTATTACAGTATTATATTGTGATATATTGCCCGTATCATAGTATTATATTGTGATATATTGCCCGTATCATAGTATTATATTGTGACGCATTACCCCATCATGTGCCTAGAACTGACCAACTACACGTTCGACTTCTTGGCCGTGTACCTTAGTGTTTTCGACAACCTGAGGCAGACGCAGACAGGCGCCAGCGACAACCAGCGAGTGACGGTGAAGCAAATCAGTGTCGATGTGCCGGCACTACGTCCGGTAAGTGTGTATTTCCACACCTGGCATGTGTCAGTGTATCTAGTGTGTGTCCCCACACCTGGAATGTATCAGTGTATCTAGTGTGTGTCCCCACACCTGGCATGTATCAGTGTATCTAGTGTGTCCCCCCCACACCTGGCATGTATCAGTGTATCTAGTGTGTGTCCCCCACACCTGGCATGTATCAGTGTGTCTAGTGTGTGTCCCCACACCTGGCATGTATCAGTGTATCTAGTGTGTGTCCCCACACCTGGCATGTATCAGTGTATCTAGTGTGTGTCCCCACACCTGGCATATATCAGTGTATCTAGTGTGTGTCCCCACACCTGGCATGTATCAGTGTATCTAGTGTGTGTCCCCCACACCAGGCATGTATCAGTGTATCTATTGTGTGTCCCCACACCTAGCATGTATCAGTGTATCTAGTGTGTCCCCCAAACCTGGCATGTATCAGTGTATCTAGTGTGTGTCCCCACACCTGGCAAGTATCAGTGTATCTAGTGTGTGTCCCCACACCTGGCATGTATCAGTGTATCTAGTGTGTCCCCCACACCTGGCATGTATCAGTGTATCTAGTGTGTGTCCCCACACCTGGCATGTATCAGTGTATCTAGTGTGTATCCCCACACCTGGCATATATCAGTGTATCTAGTGTGTGTCCCCACACCTGGCATGTATCAGTGTATCTAGTGTGTATCCCCACACCTGGCATATATCAGTGTATCTAGTGTGTGTCCCCACACCTGGCATATATCAGTGTATCTAGTGTGTGTCCCCACACCTGGCATGTATCAGTGTATCTAGTACATCAGTGTATCTAGTGTGTGTCCCCACACCTGGCATGTATCAGTGTATCTAGTGTGTGTCCCCACACCTGGCATGTATCAGTGTATCTAGTACATCAGTGTATCTAGTGTGTGTCCCCACACCTGGCATGTATCAGTGTATCTAGTGTGTGTCCCCACACATGGCATATATCAGTGTATCTAGTACATCAGTGTATCTAGTGTGTGTCCCCACACCTGGCATATATCAGTGTATCTAGTGTGTGTCACTACACCTGGCATACATCAGTGTATCTAGTGTGTGTCCCCACAACTGGCATATATCAGTGTATCTAGTGTGTGTCACTACACCTGGCATATATCAGTGTATCTAGTGTGTGTCACTACACCTGACATACATCAGTGTATCTAGTGTGTGTCCCCACACCTGGCATGTATCAGTGTATCTAGTGTGTGTCACTACACCTGGCATATATCAGTGTATCTAGTGTGTGTCACTACACCTGGCATATATCAGTGTATCTAGTGTGTGTCACTACACCTGGCATACATCAGTGTATCTATTGTGTGTCCCCACACCTGGCATGTATCAGTGTATCTAGTACATCAGTGTATCTAGTGTGTGTCACTACACCTGGCATACATCAGTGTATCTAGTGTGTGTCCCCACACCTGGCATATATCAGTGTATCTAGTGTGTGTCCCCACACCTGGCATATATCAGTGTATCTAGTGGGTGTCCCCACACCTGGCATATATCAGTGTAACTAGTACATCAGTGTATCTAGTGTGTGTCCCCACACCTGGCATGTATCAGTGTATCTAGTGTGTGTCACCACACCTGGCATATATCAGTGTATCTAGTGTGTCCCCACACATGGCATGTATCAGTGTATCTAGTGTGTGTCCCCACACCTGGCATATATCAGTGTATCTAGTACATCAGTGTATCTAGTGTGTGTCACTACACCTGGCATACATCAGTGTATCTAGTGTGTGTCCCCAAACCTGGCATACATCAGTGTATCTAGTGTGTGTCACTACACCTGGCATACATCAGTGTATCTAGTGTGTGTCCCCACACCTGGCATGTATCAGTGTATCCAGTGTGTGTCCCCACACCTGGCATATATCAGTGTATCTAGTGTGTCCCCACACCTGGCATGTATCAGTGTATCTAGTGTGTGTCCCCACACCTGGCATATATCAGTGTATCTAGTGTGTGTCACTACACCTGGCATACATCAGTGTATCTAGTGTGTGTCCCCACACCTGGCATGTATTAGTGTATCTAATGTGTGTCCCTACACCTGGCATATATCACTGTATCTAGTGTGTTTCCACACCTGGCATACATCAGTGTATCTAGTGTGTGTCCCCACACCTGGCATATATCAGTGTATCTAGTGTGTGTCACTACACCTGGCATATATCAGTTTATCTAGTACATCAGTGTATCTAGTGTGTGTCCCCACACCTGGCATATATCAGTGTATCTAGTGTGTGTCCCCACACCTGGCATATATCAGTGTATCTAGTGTGTGTCACTACACCTGGCATACATCAGTGTATCTAGTGTGTGTCCCCACACCTGGCATATATCAGTGTTTCTAGTGTGTGTCACTACACCTGGCATATATCAGTGTATCTAGTGTGTGTCCCCACACCTGGCATATATCAGTGTATCTAGTGTGTGTCACTACACCTGGCATATATCAGTGTATCTAGTGTGTGTCCCCACACCTGGTATATATCAGTGTATCTAGTGTGTGTCACTACACCTGGCATATATCAGTGTATCTAGTGTGTTTCACTACACCTGGCATATATCAGTGTATCTAGTGTGTGTCCCCACACCTGGCATATATCAGTGTATCTAGTGTGTGTCCCCACACCTGGCATGTATCAGTGTATCTAGTGTGTGTCCCCACACCTGGCATATCTCAGTGTATCTAGTGTGTGTCCCCACACATGGCATGTATCAGTGTATCTAGTGTGTGTCCCCACACCTGGCATATATCAGTGTATCTAGTGTGTGTCAATACACCTGGCATATATCAGTGTATCTAGTACATCAGTGTATCTAGTGTGTGTCCCCACACCTGGCATATATCAGTGTATCTAGTGTGTGTCCCCACACCTGGCATATATCAGTGTATCTAGTGTGTGTCACTACACCTGGCATACATCAGTGTATCTAGTGTGTGTCCCCACACCTGGCATATATCAGTGTATCTAGTGTGTGTCACTACACCTGGCATACATCAGTGTATCTAGTGTGTGTCCCCACACCTGGCATGTATCAGTGTATCTAGTGTGTGTCCCCAAACCTGGCATATATCAGTGTATCTAGTGTGTGTCCCCACACCTGGCATATATCAGTGTATCTAGTGTGTGTCCCCACACCTGGCATATATCAGTGTAACTAGTACATCAGTGTATCTAGTGTGTGTCCCCACACCTGGCATGTATCAGTGTATCTAGTGTGTGTCACCACACCTGGCATATATCAGTGTATCTAGTGTGTCCCCACACATGGCATGTATCAGTGTATCTAGTGTGTGTCCCCACACCTGGCATATATCAGTGTATCTAGTGTGTCCCCACACATGGCATGTATCAGTGTATCTAGTGTGTGTCCCCACACCTGGCATATATCAGTGTATCTAGTACATCAGTGTATCTAGTGTGTGTCACTACACCTGGCATACATCAGTGTATCTAGTGTGTGTCCCCAAACCTGGCATACATCAGTGTATCTAGTGTGTGTCACCACACCTGGCTTATATCAGTGTATCTAGTGTGTCCCCACACATGGCATGTATCAGTGTATCTAGTGTGTGTCCCCACACCTGGCATATATCAGTGTATCTAGTACATCAGTGTATCTAGTGTGTGTCACTACACCTGGCATATATCAGTGTATCTAGTGTGTGTCCCCACACCTGGCATATATCAGTGTATCTAGTGTGTGTCCCCACACCTGGCATGTATCAGTGTATCTAGTGTGTGTCCCCACACCTGGCATATCTCAGTGTATCTAGTGTGTGTCCCCACACATGGCATGTATCAGTGTATCTAGTGTGTGTCCCCACACCTGGCATATATCAGTGTATCTAGTGTGTGTCAATACACCTGGCATATATCAGTGTATCTAGTACATCAGTGTATCTAGTGTGTGTCCCCACACCTGGCATATATCAGTGTATCTAGTGTGTGTCCCCACACCTGGCATATATCAGTGTATCTAGTGTGTGTCACTACACCTGGCATACATCAGTGTATCTAGTGTGTGTCCCCACACCTGGCATGTATCAGTGTATCTAGTGTGCGTCCCCACACCTGGCATATATCAGTGTATCTAGTGTGTCCCCACACATGGCATGTATCAGTGTATCTAGTGTGTGTCCCCACACCTGGCATATATCAGTGTATCTAGTACATCAGTGTATCTAGTGTGTGTCCCCACACCTGGCATGTATCAGTGTATCTAGTGTGTGTCACCACACCTGGCATATATCAGTGTATCTAGTGTGTCCCCACACATGGCATGTATCAGTGTATCTAGTGTGTGTCCCCACACCTGGCATATATCAGTGTATCTAGTGTGTCCCCACACATGGCATGTATCAGTGTATCTAGTGTGTGTCCCCACACCTGGCATATATCAGTGTATCTAGTACATCAGTGTATCTAGTGTGTGTCACTACACCTGGCATACATCAGTGTATCTAGTGTGTGTCCCCAAACCTGGCATACATCAGTGTATCTAGTGTGTGTCACCACACCTGGCTTATATCAGTGTATCTAGTGTGTCCCCACACATGGCATGTATCAGTGTATCTAGTGTGTGTCCCCACACCTGGCATATATCAGTGTATCTAGTACATCAGTGTATCTAGTGTGTGTCACTACACCTGGCATATATCAGTGTATCTAGTGTGTGTCCCCACACCTGGCATATATCAGTGTATCTAGTGTGTGTCCCCACACCTGGCATGTATCAGTGTATCTAGTGTGTGTCCCCACACCTGGCATATCTCAGTGTATCTAGTGTGTGTCCCCACACATGGCATGTATCAGTGTATCTAGTGTGTGTCCCCACACCTGGCATATATCAGTGTATCTAGTGTGTGTCAATACACCTGGCATATATCAGTGTATCTAGTACATCAGTGTATCTAGTGTGTGTCCCCACACCTGGCATATATCAGTGTATCTAGTGTGTGTCCCCACACCTGGCATATATCAGTGTATCTAGTGTGTGTCACTACACCTGGCATACATCAGTGTATCTAGTGTGTGTCCCCACACCTGGCATATATCAGTGTATCTAGTGTGTGTCACTACACCTGGCATACATCAGTGTATCTAGTGTGTGTCCCCACACCTGGCATGTATCAGTGTATCTAGTGTGTGTCCCCAAACCTGGCATATATCAGTGTATCTAGTGTGTGTCCCCACACCTGGCATATATCAGTGTATCTAGTGTGTGTCCCCACACCTGGCATATATCAGTGTAACTAGTACATCAGTGTATCTAGTGTGTGTCCCCACACCTGGCATGTATCAGTGTATCTAGTGTGTGTCACCACACCTGGCATATATCAGTGTATCTAGTGTGTCCCCACACATGGCATGTATCAGTGTATCTAGTGTGTGTCCCCACACCTGGCATATATCAGTGTATCTAGTGTGTCCCCACACATGGCATGTATCAGTGTATCTAGTGTGTGTCCCCACACCTGGCATATATCAGTGTATCTAGTACATCAGTGTATCTAGTGTGTGTCACTACACCTGGCATACATCAGTGTATCTAGTGTGTGTCCCCAAACCTGGCATACATCAGTGTATCTAGTGTGTGTCACTACACCTGGCATACATCAGTGTATCTAGTGTGTGTCCCCAAACCTGGCATACATCAGTGTATCTAGTGTGTGTCACCACACCTGGCTTATATCAGTGTATCTAGTGTGTCCCCACACATGGCATGTATCAGTGTATCTAGTGTGTGTCCCCACACCTGGCATATATCAGTGTATCTAGTACATCAGTGTATCTAGTGTGTGTCACTACACCTGGCATACATCAGTGTATCTAGTGTGTGTCCCCACACCTGGCATGTATCAGTGTATCTAGTGTGTGTCACTACACCTGGCATACATCAGTGTATCTAGTGTGTGTCCCCACACCTGGCATATATCAGTGTATCTAGTGTGTCCCCACACATGGCATGTATCAGTGTATCTAGTGTGTCACCACACCTGGCATATATCAGTGTATCTAGTGTGTCCCCACACATGGCATGTATCAGTGTATCTAGTGTGTGTCCCCACACCTGGCATATATCTGTGTATCTAGTACATCAGTGTATCTAGTGTGTGTCACTACACCTGGCATACATCAGTGTATCTAGTGTGTGTCCCCAAACCTGGCATACATCAGTGTATCTAGTGTGTGTCACTACACCTGGCATACATCAGTGTATCTAGTGTGTGTCCCCAAACCTGGCATACATCAGTGTATCTAGTGTGTGTAACCACACCTGGCATATATCAGTGTATCTAGTGTGTCCCCACACATGGCATGTATCAGTGTATCTAGTGTGTGTCCCCACACCTGGCATATATCAGTGTATCTAGTACATCAGTGTATCTAGTGTGTGTCACTACACCTGGCATACATCAGTGTATCTAGTGTGTGTCCCCACACCTGGCATGTATCAGTGTATCTAGTGTGTGTCACTACACCTGGCATACATCAGTGTATCTAGTGTGTGTCCCCACACCTGGCATGTATCAGTGTATCCAGTGTGTGTCCCCACACCTGGCATATATCAGTGTATCTAGTGTGTCCCCACACCTGGCATGTATCAGTGTATCTAGTGTGTGTCCCCACACCTGGCATATATCAGTGTATCTAGTGTGTGTCACTACACCTGGCATACATCAGTGTATCTAGTGTGTGTCCCCACACCTGGCATGTATTAGTGTATCTAGTGTGTGTCCCTACACCTGGCATATATCAGTGTATCTAGTGTTTTTCCACACCTGGCATACATCAGTGTATCTAGTGTGTGTCCCCACACCTGGCATATATCAGTGTATCTAGTGTGTGTCACTACACCTGGCATATATCAGTGTATCTAGTACATCAGTGTATCTAGTGTGTGTCCCCACACCTGGCATATATCAGTGTATCTAGTGTGTGTCCCCACACCTGGCATATATCAGTGTATCTAGTGTGTGTCACTACACCTGGCATACATCAGTGTATCTAGTGTGTGTCCCCACACCTGGCATATATCAGTGTATCTAGTGTGTGTCACTACACCTGGCATATATCAGTGTATCTAGTGTGTGTCCCCACACCTGGCATATATCAGTGTATCTAGTGTTTCCCACCACACCTGGCATATATCAGTGTATCTAGTGTGTCCCCCCCACACCTGGCATGTATCAGTATATCTAGTGTGTCCCCCACACCTGGCATATATCAGTGTATCTAGTGTGTCCCCCCACACCTGGCATGTATCAGTGTATCTAGTGTGTGTCCCCACACCTGGCATATATCAGTGTATCTAGTGTCCCCCCCCACACCTGGCATGTATCAGTGTATCTAGTGTGTGTCACCACACCTGGCATATATCAGTGTATCTAGTGTGTCCCCACACATGGCATGTATCAGTGTATCTAGTGTGTGTCCCCACACCTGGCATATATCAGTGTATCTAGTGTGTCCACACACATGGCATGTATCAGTGTATCTAGTGTGTGTCCCCACACCTGGCATATATCAGTGTATCTAGTACATCAGTGTATCTAGTGTGTGTCACTACACCTGGCATACATAAGTGTATCTAGTGTGTGTCCCCAAACCTGGCATACATCAGTGTATCTAGTGTGTGTCACTACACCTGGCGTACATCAGTGTATCTAGTGTGTGTCCCCAAACCTGGCATACATCAGTGTATCTAGTGTGTGTCACCACACCTGGCATATATCAGTGTATCTAGTGTGTCTCCACACATGGCATGTATCAGTGTATCTAGTGTGTGTCCCCACACCTGGCATATATCAGTGTGTCTAGTACATCAGTGTATCTAGTACATCAGTGTATCTAGTGTGTGTCACTACACCTGGCATACATCAGTGTATCTAGTGTGTGTCCCCACACCTGGCATGTATCAGTGTATCTAGTGTGTGTCCCCACACATGGCATGTATCAGTGTATCTAGTGTGTGTCACCACACCTGGCATATATAAGTGTATCTAGTGTGTCCCCACACATGGCATGTATCAGTGTATCTAGTGTGTGTCCCCACACCTGGCATATATCAGTGTATCTAGTACATCAGTGTATCTAGTGTGTGTCACTACACCTGGCATACATCAGTGTATCTAGTGTGTGTCCCCAAACCTGGCATACATCAGTGTATCTAGTGTGTGTCACTACACCTGGCATACATCAGTGTATCTAGTGTGTGTCCCCAAACCTGGCATACATCAGTGTATCTAGTGTGTGTCACCACACCTGGCATATATCAGTGTATCTAGTGTGTCCCCACACATGGCATGTATCAGTGTACCTAGTGTGTGTCCCCACACCTGGCATATATCAGTGTATCTAGTACATCAGTGTATCTAGTGTGTGTCACTACACCTGGCATACATCAGTGTATCTAGTGTGTGTCCCCACACCTGGCATGTATCAGTGTATCTAGTGTGTGTCACTACACCTGGCATACATCAGTGTATCTAGTGTGTGTCCCCACACCTGGCATGTATCAGTGTATCCAGTGTGTGTCCCCACACCTGGCATATATCAGTGTATCTAGTGTGTCCCCACACCTGGCATGTATCAGTGTATCTAGTGTGTGTCCCCACACCTGGCATATATCAGTGTATCTAGTGTGTGTCACTACACCTGGCATACATCAGTGTATCTAGTGTGTGTCCCCACACCTGGCATGTATTAGTGTATCTAGTGTGTGTCCCTACACCTGGCATATATTAGTGTATCTAGTGTGTTTCCACACCTGGCATACATCAGTGTATCTAGTGTGTGTCCCCACACCTGGCATATATCAGTGTATCTAGTGTGTGTCACTACACCTGGCATATATCAGTGTATCTAGTACATCAGTGTATCTAGTGTGTGTCCCCACACCTGGCATATATCAGTGTATCTAGTGTGTGTCCCCACACCTGGCATATATCAGTGTATCTAGTGTGTGTCACTACACCTGGCATACATCAGTGTATCTAGTGTGTGTCCCCACACCTGGCATATATCAGTGTATCTAGTGTGTGTCACTACACCTGGCATATATCAGTGTATCTAGTGTGTGTCCCCACACCTGGCATATATCAGTGTATCTAGTGTGTGTCACTACACCTGGCATATATCAGTGTATCTAGTGTGTGTCCCCACACCTGGTATATATCAGTGTATCTAGTGTGTGTCACTACACCTGGCATATATCAGTGTATCTAGTGTGTTTCACTACACCTGGCATATATCAGTGTATCTAGTGTGTGTCCCCACACCTGGCATATATCAGTGTATCTAGTGTGTGTCCCCACACCTGGCATGTATCAGTGTATCTAGTGTGTGTCACCACACCTGGCATATATCAGTGTATCTAGTGAGTCCCCACACATGGCATGTATCAGTGTATCTAGTGTGTGTCCCCACACCTGGCATATATCAGTGTATCTAGTGTGTCCACACACATGGCATGTATCAGTGTATCTAGTGTGTGTCCCCACACCTGGCATATATCAGTGTATCTAGTACATCAGTGTATCTAGTGTGTGTCACTACACCTGGCATACATAAGTGTATCTAGTGTGTGTCCCCAAACCTGGCATACATCAGTGTATCTAGTGTGTGTCACTACACCTGGCATACATCAGTGTATCTAGTGTGTGTCCCCAAACCTGGCATACATCAGTGTATCTAGTGTTTGTCACCACACCTGGCATATATCAGTGTATCTAGTGTGTCCTCACACATGGCATGTATCAGTGTATCTAGTGTGTGTCCCCACACCTGGCATATATCAGTGTATCTAGTACATCAGTGTATCTAGTACATCAGTGTATCTAGTGTGTGTCACTACACCTGGCATAAATCAGTGTATCTAGTGTGTGTCCCCACACCTGGCATGTATCAGTGTATCTAGTGTGTGTCCCCACACATGGCATGTATCAGTGTATCTAGTGTGTGTCACCACACCTGGCATATATCAGTGTATCTAGTGTGTCCCCACACATGGCATGTATCAGTGTATCTAGTTTGTGTCCCCACACCTGGCATATATCAGTGTATCTAGTACATCAGTGTATCTAGTGTGTGTCACTACACCTGGCATACATCAGTGTATCTAGTGTGTGTCCCCAAACCTGGCATACATCAGTGTATCTAGTGTGAGTCACTACACCTGGCATACATCAGTGTATCTAGTGTGTGTCCCCAAACCTGGCATACATCAGTGTATCTAGTGTGTGTCACCACACCTGGCATATATCAGTGTATCTAGTGTGTCCCCACACATGGCATGTATCAGTGTATCTAGTGTGTGTCCCCACACCTGGCATATATCAGTGTATCTAGTACATCAGTGTATCTAGTGTGTGTCACTACACCTGGCATACATCAGTGTATCTAGTGTGTGTCCCCACACCTGGCATGTATCAGTGTATCTAGTGTGTGTCACTACACCTGGCATACATCAGTGTATCTAGTGTGTGTCCCCACACCTGGCATGTATCAGTGTATCCAGTGTGTGTCCCCACACCTGGCATATATCAGTGTATCTAGTGTGTCCCCACACCTGGCATGTATCAGTGTATCTAGTGTGTGTCCCCACACCTGGCATATATCAGTGTATCTAGTGTGTGTCACTACACCTGGCATACATCAGTGTATCTAGTGTGTGTCCCCACACCTGGCATGTATTAGTGTATCTAGTGTTTGTCCCTACACCTGGCATATATCAGTGTATCTAGTGTGTTTCCACACCTGGCATACATCAGTGTATCTAGTGTGTGTCCCCACACCTGGCATATATCAGTGTATCTAGTGTGTGTCACTACACCTGGCATATATCAGTGTATCTAGTACATCAGTGTATCTAGTGTGTGTCCCCACACCTGGCATATATCAGTGTATCTAGTGTGTGTCCCCACACCTGGCATATATCAGTGTATCTAGTGTGTGTCACTACACCTGGCATATATCAGTGTATCTAGTGTGTGTCCCCAACACCTGGCATATATCAGTGTATCTAGTGTGTCCCCCCACACCTGGCATGTATCAGTGTATCTAGTGTGTCCCCCCACACCTGGCATGTATCAGTGTATCTAGTGTGTCCCTCCACACCTGGCATGTATCAGTGTATCTAGTGTGTGTCCCCACACCTGGCATATATCAGTGTATCTAGTGTGTGTCCCCACACCTGGCATATATCAGTGTATCTAGCGTGTGTCACTACACCTGGCATACATCAGTGTATCTAGTGTGTGTCCCCACACCTGGCATATATCAGTGTATCTAGTGTGTGTCACTACACCTGGCATATATCAGTGTATCTAGTGTGTGTCCCCACACCTGGCATATATCAGTGTATCTAGTGTGTGTCACTACACATGGCATATATCAGTGTATCTAGTGTGTGTCCCCACACCTGGTATATATCAGTGTATCTAGTGTGTGTCACTACACCTGGCATATATCAGTGTATCTAGTGTGTTTCACTACACCTGGCATATATCAGTGTATCTAGTGTGTGTCCCCACACCTGGCATATATCAGTGTATCTAGTGTGTGTCCCCACACCTGGCATGTATCAGTGTATCTAGTGTGTGTCCCCACACCTGGCATATCTCAGTGTATCTAGTGTGTGTCCCCACACATGGCATGTATCAGTGTATCTAGTGTGTGTCCCCACACCTGGCATATATCAGTGTATCTAGTGTGTGTCACTACACCTGGCATATATCAGTGTATCTAGTACATCAGTGTATCTAGTGTGTGTCCCCACACCTGGCATATATCAGTGTATCTAGTGTGTGTCACTACACCTGGCATACATCAGTGTATCTAGTGTGTGTCCCCACACCTGGCATATATCAGTGTTTCTAGTGTGTGTCACTACACCTGGCATATATCAGTGTATCTAGTGTGTGTCACCACACCTGGCATATATCAGTGTATCTAGTGTGTGTCACTACACCTGGCATATATCAGTGTATCTAGTGTGTGTCCCCACACCTGGTATATATCAGTGTATCTAGTGTGTGTCACTACACCTGGCATATATCAGTGTATCTAGTGTGTGTCACTACACCTGGCATATATCAGTGTATCTAGTGTGTGTCCCCACACCTGGCATATATCAGTGTATCTAGTGTGTGTCACTACACCTGGCATATATCAGTGTATCTAGTGTGTGTCCCCACACCTAGCATATATCAGTGTATCTAGTGTGTGTCCCCACACCTGGCATATATCAGTGTATCTAGTGTGTGTCACTACACCTGGCATACATCAGTGTATCTAGTGTGTGTCCCCACACCTGGCATATATCAGTGTATCTAGTGTGTGTCACTACACCTGGCATATATCAGTGTATCTAGTGTGTGTCCCCACACCTGGCATGTATCAGTGTATCTAGTGTGTGTCCCCACACCTGGCATGAATCAGTGTATCTAGTGTGTGTCCCCACACCTGGCATATATCAGTGTATCTAGTGTGTGCCCCACACCTGGCATGTATCAGTGTATGTAGTGTCCCCCCACACCTGGCATGTATCAGTGTATCTAGTGTGTGTCCCCACACCTGGCATATATCAGTGTATCTAGTGTGTGTCCCCACACCTGGCATATATCAGTGTATCTAGTGTGTGTCCCCACACCTGGCATGTATCATTGTATCTAGTATGTCCCCCACACCTGACATGTATCAGTGTATCTAGTGTGTCCCCCCACACCTGGCATGTATCAGTGTATCTAGTGTGTCCCCCACACCTGGCATGTATCAGTGTATCTAGTTTGTCCCCCCACACCTGGCATGTATCAGTGTATCTAGTGTGTGTCCCCACACCTGGCATGTATCAGTGTATCTAGTGTGTGTCCCCACACCTGGCATGTATCAGTGTATCTAGTGTGTGTCCCCACACCTGGCATATATCAGTGTATCTAGTGTCCCCCCCCCACAACTGCCATGTATCAGTGTATCTAGTGTGTGTCCCCACACCTGGCATATATCAGTGTATCTAGTGTGTCTCCCCACACCTGGCATATATCAGTGTATCTAGTGTGTGTCACCACACCTGGCATGTATCAGTGTATCTAGTGTGTGTCCCCACACCTGGCATGTATCAGTGTATCTAGTGTGTCCCCCCACATCTGGCATGTATCAGTGTATCTAGTGTGTCCCCCACACCTGGCATATATCATTGTATCTAGTGTGTCCCCCCACACCTGGCATGTATCAGTGTATCTAGTGTGTGTCCCCACACCTGGCATGTATCAGTGTATCTAGTGTGTGTCCCCACACCTGGAACGTATCAGTGTATCTAGTGTGTGTCCCCACACCTGGCATATATCAGTGTATCTAGTGTGTCCCCCACACCTGGCATGTATCAGTGTATCTAGTGTGTGTCCCCACACCTGGCATATATCAGTGTATCTAGTGTGTGTCCCCACACCTGGCATGTATCAGTGTATCTAGTTGATTGTCCCCACACTTGGCATATCTCAGTGTATCTAGTGTGTGTCCCCACACCTGGCATGTATCAGTGTATCTAGTGTGTGTCCCCACACCTGGCATATATCAGTGTATCTAGTGTGTGTCACTACACCTGGCATATATCAGTGTATCTAGTACATCAGTGTATCTAGTGTGTGTCCCCACACCTGGCATATATCAGTGTATCTAGTGTGTGTCCCCACACCTGGCATATATCAGTGTATCTAGTGTGTGTCACTACACCTGGCATACATCAGTGTATCTAGTGTGTGTCCCCACACCTGGCATATATCAGTGTTTCTAGTGTGTGTCACTACACCTGGCATATATCAGTGTATCTAGTGTGTGTCCCCACACCTGGCATATATCAGTGTATCTAGTGTGTGTCACTACACCTGGCATATATCAGTGTATCTAGTGTGTGTCCCCACACCTGGTATATATCAGTGTATCTAGTGTGTGTCACTACACCTGGCATATATCAGTGTATCTAGTGTGTTTCACTACACCTGGCATATATCAGTGTATCTAGTGTGTCCCCCCACACCTGGCATATATCAGTGTATCTAGTGTGTGTCACTACACCTGGCATATATCAGTGTATCTAGTGTGTGTCCCCACACCTGGCATGTATCAGTGTATCTAGTGTGTGTCCCCACACCTGGCATGTATCAGTGTATCTAGTGTGTGTCCCCACTCCTGGCATATATCAGTGTATCTAGTGTGTGTCCCCACACCTGGCATGTATCAGTGTATCTAGTGTGTGCCCCCACACCTGGCATGTATCAGTGTATCTAGTGTGTGTCCCCGCACCTGGCATGCATCAGTGTATCTAGTCCCCCCCCACTCCTGGCATGTATCAGTGTATCTAGTGTGTGTCCCCACACCTGGCATATATCAGTGTATCTAGTGTGTGTCCCCACACCTGGCATATATCAGTGTATCTAGTGTGTGTCACTACACCTGGCATACATCAGTGTATCTAGTGTGTGTCCCCACACCTGGCATATATCAGTGTTTCTAGTGTGTGTCACTACACCTGGCATATATCAGTGTATCTAGTGTGTGTCCCCACACCTGGCATATATCAGTGTATCTAGTGTGTGTCACTACACCTGGCATATATCAGTGTATCTAGTGTGTGTCCCCACACCTGGTATATATCAGTGTATCTAGTGTGTGTCACTACACCTGGCATATATCAGTGTATCTAGTGTGTTTCCCCACACCTGGCATATATCAGTGTATCTAGCGTGTGTCACTACACCTGGCATACATCAGTGCATCTAGTGTGTGTCCCCACACCTGGTATATATCAGTGTATCTAGTGTGTGTCACTACACCTGGCATATATCAGTGTATCTAGTGTGTGTCACTACACCTGGCATATATCAGTGTATCTAGTGTGTGTCACTACACCTGGCATATATCAGTGTATCTAGTGTGTGTCCCCACACCTGGCATATATCAGTGTATCTAGTGTGTGTCCCCACACCTGGCATATATCAGTGTATCTAGTGTGTGTCACTACACCTGGCATACATCAGTGTATCTAGTGTGTGTCCCCACACCTGGCATATATCAGTGTATCTAGTGTGTGTCACTACACCTGGCATATATCAGTGTATCTAGTGTGTGTCCCCACACCTGGCATGTATCAGTGTATCTAGTGTGTGTCCCCACACCTGGCATGTATCAGTGTATCTAGTGTGTGTCCCCACACCTGGCATATATCAGTGTATCTAGTGTGTGCCCCACACCTGGCATGTATCAGTGTATGTAGTGTCTCCCCCCCCACACCTGGCATGTATCAGTGTATCTAGTGTGTGTCCCCACACCTGGCATATATCAGTGTATCTAGTGTGTGTCCCCACACCTGGCATATATCAGTGTATCTAGTGTGTGTCCCCACACCTGGCATGTATCAGTGTATCTAGTATGTCCCCCACACCTGGCATGTATCAGTGTATCTAGTGTGTCCCCCCACACCTGGCATGTATCAGTGTATCTAGTGTGTCCCCCCACACCTGGCATGTATCAGTGTATCTAGTTTGTCCCCGAACACCTGGCATGTATCAGTGTATCTAGTGTGTGTCCCCACACCTGGCATGTATCAGTGTATCTAGTGTGTGTCCCCACACCTGGCATGTATCAGTGTATCTAGTGTGTGTCCCCACACCTGGCATATATCAGTGTATCTAGTGTGTGTCCCCACACCTGGCATATATCAGTGTATCTAGTGTGTGTCCCCACACCTGGCATGTATCAGTGTATCTAGTATGTCCCCCACACCTGGCATGTATCAGTGTATCTAGTGTGTCCCCCCACACCTGGCATGTATCAGTGTATCTAGTGTGTCCCCCCACACCTGGCATGTATCAGTGTATCTAGTTTGTCCCCGAACACCTGGCATGTATCAGTGTATCTAGTGTGTGTCCCCACACCTGGCATGTATCAGTGTATCTAGTGTGTGTCCCCACACCTGGCATGTATCAGTGTATCTAGTGTGTGTCCCCACACCTAGCATATATCAGTGTATCTAGTGTGTCCCCCACAACTGGCATGTATCAGTGTATCTAGTGTGTGTCCCCACACCTGGCATATATCAGTGTATCTAGTGTGTCTCCCCACACCTGGCATATATCAGTGTATCTAGTGTGTGTCCCCACACCTGGCATGTATCAGTGTATCTAGTGTGTGTCACTACACCTGGCATATATCAGTGTATCTAGTGTGTGTCCCCACACCTGGTATATATCAGTGTATCTAGTGTGTGTCACTACACCTGGCATATATCAGTGTATCTAGTGTGTTTCACTACACCTGGCATATATCAGTGTATCTAGTGTGTCCCCCCACACCTGGCATATATCAGTGTATCTAGTGTGTGTCACTACACCTGGCATATATCAGTGTATCTAGTGTGTGTCCCCACACCTGGCATGTATCAGTGTATCTAGTGTGTGTCCCCACACCTGGCATGTATCAGTGTATCTAGTGTGTGTCCCCACTCCTGGCATATATCAGTGTATCTAGTGTGTGTCCCCACACCTGGCATGTATCAGTGTATCTAGTGTGTGCCCCCACACCTGGCATGTATCAGTGTATCTAGTGTGTGTCCCCGCACCTGGCATGCATCAGTGTATCTAGTCCCCCCCCACTCCTGGCATGTATCAGTGTATCTAGTGTGTGTCCCCACACCTGGCATATATCAGTGTATCTAGTGTGTGTCCCCACACCTGGCATATATCAGTGTATCTAGTGTGTGTCACTACACCTGGCATACATCAGTGTATCTAGTGTGTGTCCCCACACCTGGCATATATCAGTGTTTCTAGTGTGTGTCACTACACCTGGCATATATCAGTGTATCTAGTGTGTGTCCCCACACCTGGCATATATCAGTGTATCTAGTGTGTGTCACTACACCTGGCATATATCAGTGTATCTAGTGTGTGTCCCCACACCTGGTATATATCAGTGTATCTAGTGTGTGTCACTACACCTGGCATATATCAGTGTATCTAGTGTGTTTCCCCACACCTGGCATATATCAGTGTATCTAGCGTGTGTCACTACACCTGGCATACATCAGTGCATCTAGTGTGTGTCCCCACACCTGGTATATATCAGTGTATCTAGTGTGTGTCACTACACCTGGCATATATCAGTGTATCTAGTGTGTGTCACTACACCTGGCATATATCAGTGTATCTAGTGTGTGTCACTACACCTGGCATATATCAGTGTATCTAGTGTGTGTCCCCACACCTGGCATATATCAGTGTATCTAGTGTGTGTCCCCACACCTGGCATATATCAGTGTATCTAGTGTGTGTCACTACACCTGGCATACATCAGTGTATCTAGTGTGTGTCCCCACACCTGGCATATATCAGTGTATCTAGTGTGTGTCACTACACCTGGCATATATCAGTGTATCTAGTGTGTGTCCCCACACCTGGCATGTATCAGTGTATCTAGTGTGTGTCCCCACACCTGGCATGTATCAGTGTATCTAGTGTGTGTCCCCACACCTGGCATATATCAGTGTATCTAGTGTGTGCCCCACACCTGGCATGTATCAGTGTATGTAGTGTCTCCCCCCCACACCTGGCATGTATCAGTGTATCTAGTGTGTGTCCCCACACCTGGCATATATCAGTGTATCTAGTGTGTGTCCCCACACCTGGCATATATCAGTGTATCTAGTGTGTGTCCCCACACCTGGCATGTATCAGTGTATCTAGTATGTCCCCCACACCTGGCATGTATCAGTGTATCTAGTGTGTCCCCCCACACCTGGCATGTATCAGTGTATCTAGTGTGTCCCCCCACACCTGGCATGTATCAGTGTATCTAGTTTGTCCCCGAACACCTGGCATGTATCAGTGTATCTAGTGTGTGTCCCCACACCTGGCATGTATCAGTGTATCTAGTGTGTGTCCCCACACCTGGCATGTATCAGTGTATCTAGTGTGTGTCCCCACACCTGGCATATATCAGTGTATCTAGTGTGTGTCCCCACACCTGGCATATATCAGTGTATCTAGTGTGTGTCCCCACACCTGGCATGTATCAGTGTATCTAGTATGTCCCCCACACCTGGCATGTATCAGTGTATCTAGTGTGTCCCCCCACACCTGGCATGTATCAGTGTATCTAGTGTGTCCCCCCACACCTGGCATGTATCAGTGTATCTAGTTTGTCCCCGAACACCTGGCATGTATCAGTGTATCTAGTGTGTGTCCCCACACCTGGCATGTATCAGTGTATCTAGTGTGTGTCCCCACACCTGGCATGTATCAGTGTATCTAGTGTGTGTCCCCACACCTAGCATATATCAGTGTATCTAGTGTGTCCCCCACAACTGGCATGTATCAGTGTATCTAGTGTGTGTCCCCACACCTGGCATATATCAGTGTATCTAGTGTGTCTCCCCACACCTGGCATATATCAGTGTATCTAGTGTGTGTCCCCACACCTGGCATGTATCAGTGTATCTAGTGTGTGTCCCCACACCTGGCATGTATCAGTGTATCTAGTGTGTCCCCCCACATCTGGCATGTATCAGTGTATCTAGTGTGTCCCCCACACCTGGCATATATCAGTGTATCTAGTGTGTCCCCCCACACCAGGCATGTATCAGTGTATCTAGTGTGTGTCCCCACACCTGGCATGTATCAGTGTATCTAGTGTGTGTCCCCACACCTGGCATGTATCAGTGTATCTAGAGTGTGTCCCCACACCTGGCCTATATCAGTGTATCTAGTGTGTCCCCCACACCTGGCATGTATCAGTGTATCTAGTGTGTGTCCCCACACCTGGCATATATCAGTGTATCTAGTGTGTGTCCCCACACCTGGCATGTATCAGTGTATCTAGTGTGTGTCCCCACACTTGGCATATCTCAGTGTATCTAGTGTGTGTCCCTACACATGGCATGTATCAGTGTATCTAGTGTGTGTCCCCACACCTGGCATATATTAGTGTATCTAGTGTGTGTCACTACACCTGGCATATATCAGTGTATCTAGTACATCAGTGTATCTAGTGTGTGTCCCCACACCTGGCATGTATCAGTGTATCTAGTGTGTGCCCCCACACCTGGCATGTATCAGTGTATCTAGTGTGTGTCCCCGCACCTGGCATGCATCAGTGTATCTAGTCCCCCCCACTCCTGGCATGTATCAGTGTATCTAGTGTGTGTCCCCACACCTGGCATATATCAGTGTATCTAGTGTGTGTCCCCACACCTGGCATATATCAGTGTATCTAGTGTGTGTCACTACACCTGGCATACATCAGTGTATCTAGTGTGTGTCCCCACACCTGGCATATATCAGTGTTTCTAGTGTGTGTCACTACACCTGGCATATATCAGTGTATCTAGTGTGTGTCCCCACACCTGGCATATATCAGTGTATCTAGTGTGTGTCACTACACCTGGCATATATCAGTGTATCTAGTGTGTGTCCCCACACCTGGTATATATCAGTGTATCTAGTGTGTGTCACTACACCTGGCATATATCAGTGTATCTAGTGTGTTTCCCCACACCTGGCATATATCAGTGTATCTAGCGTGTGTCACTACACCTGGCATACATCAGTGCATCTAGTGTGTGTCCCCACACCTGGTATATATCAGTGTATCTAGTGTGTGTCACTACACCTGGCATATATCAGTGTATCTAGTGTGTGTCACTACACCTGGCATATATCAGTGTATCTAGTGTGTGTCACTACACCTGGCATATATCAGTGTATCTAGTGTGTGTCCCCACACCTGGCATATATCAGTGTATCTAGTGTGTGTCCCCACACCTGGCATATATCAGTGTATCTAGTGTGTGTCACTACACCTGGCATACATCAGTGTATCTAGTGTGTGTCCCCACACCTGGCATATATCAGTGTATCTAGTGTGTGTCACTACACCTGGCATATATCAGTGTATCTAGTGTGTGTCCCCACACCTGGCATGTATCAGTGTATCTAGTGTGTGTCCCCACACCTGGCATGTATCAGTGTATCTAGTGTGTGTCCCCACACCTGGCATATATCAGTGTATCTAGTGTGTGCCCCACACCTGGCATGTATCAGTGTATGTAGTGTCTCCCCCCCCACACCTGGCATGTATCAGTGTATCTAGTGTGTGTCCCCACACCTGGCATATATCAGTGTATCTAGTGTGTGTCCCCACACCTGGCATATATCAGTGTATCTAGTGTGTGTCCCCACACCTGGCATGTATCAGTGTATCTAGTATGTCCCCCACACCTGGCATGTATCAGTGTATCTAGTGTGTCCCCCCACACCTGGCATGTATCAGTGTATCTAGTGTGTCCCCCCACACCTGGCATGTATCAGTGTATCTAGTTTGTCCCCGAACACCTGGCATGTATCAGTGTATCTAGTGTGTGTCCCCACACCTGGCATGTATCAGTGTATCTAGTGTGTGTCCCCACACCTGGCATGTATCAGTGTATCTAGTGTGTGTCCCCACACCTGGCATATATCAGTGTATCTAGTGTGTGTCCCCACACCTGGCATATATCAGTGTATCTAGTGTGTGTCCCCACACCTGGCATGTATCAGTGTATCTAGTATGTCCCCCACACCTGGCATGTATCAGTGTATCTAGTGTGTCCCCCCACACCTGGCATGTATCAGTGTATCTAGTGTGTCCCCCCACACCTGGCATGTATCAGTGTATCTAGTTTGTCCCCGAACACCTGGCATGTATCAGTGTATCTAGTGTGTGTCCCCACACCTGGCATGTATCAGTGTATCTAGTGTGTGTCCCCACACCTGGCATGTATCAGTGTATCTAGTGTGTGTCCCCACACCTAGCATATATCAGTGTATCTAGTGTGTCCCCCACAACTGGCATGTATCAGTGTATCTAGTGTGTGTCCCCACACCTGGCATATATCAGTGTATCTAGTGTGTCTCCCCACACCTGGCATATATCAGTGTATCTAGTGTGTGTCCCCACACCTGGCATGTATCAGTGTATCTAGTGTGTGTCCCCACACCTGGCATGTATCAGTGTATCTAGTGTGTCCCCCCACATCTGGCATGTATCAGTGTATCTAGTGTGTCCCCCACACCTGGCATATATCAGTGTATCTAGTGTGTCCCCCCACACCAGGCATGTATCAGTGTATCTAGTGTGTGTCCCCACACCTGGCATGTATCAGTGTATCTAGTGTGTGTCCCCACACCTGGCATGTATCAGTGTATCTAGAGTGTGTCCCCACACCTGGCCTATATCAGTGTATCTAGTGTGTCCCCCACACCTGGCATGTATCAGTGTATCTAGTGTGTGTCCCCACACCTGGCATATATCAGTGTATCTAGTGTGTGTCCCCACACCTGGCATGTATCAGTGTATCTAGTGTGTGTCCCCACACTTGGCATATCTCAGTGTATCTAGTGTGTGTCCCTACACATGGCATGTATCAGTGTATCTAGTGTGTGTCCCCACACCTGGCATATATTAGTGTATCTAGTGTGTGTCACTACACCTGGCATATATCAGTGTATCTAGTACATCAGTGTATCTAGTGTGTGTCCCCATACCTGGCATATATCAGTGTATCTAGTGTGTGTCCCCACACCTGGCATATATCAGTGTATCTAGTGTGTGTCACTACACCTGGCATACATCAGTGTATCTAGTGTGTGTCCCCACACCTGGAATATATCAGTGTTTCTAGTGTGTGTCACTACACCTGGCATATATCAGTGTATCTAGTGTGTGTCCCCACACCTGGCATATATCAGTGTATCTAGTGTGTGTCACTACACCTGGCATATATCAGTGTATCTAGTGTGTGTCCCCACACCTGGTATATATCAGTGTATCTAGTGTGTGTCACTACACCTGGCATATATCAGTGTATCTAGTGTGTTTCACTACACCTGGCATATATCAGTGTATCTAGTGTGTGTCCCCACACCTGGCATATATCAGTGTATCTAGTGTGTGTCACTACACCTGGCATATATCAGTGTATCTAGTGTGTGTCCCCACACCTGGCATATATCAGTGTATCTAGTGTGTGTCACTACACCTGGCATACATCAGTGTATCTAGTGTGTGTCCCCACACCTGGCATATATCAGTGTATCTAGTGTGTGTCACTACACCTGGCATATATCAGTGTATCTAGTGTGTGTCCCCACACCTGGCATGTATCAGTGTATCTAGTGTGTGTCCCCACACCTGGCATGTATCAGTGTATCTAGTGTATGTCCCCACACCTGGCATATATCAGTGTATCTAGTGTGTGTCCCCACACCTGGCATGTATCAGTGTATCTAATGTGTGCCCCCACACCTGGCATGTATCAGTGTATCTAGTGTGTGTCCCCACACCTGGCATGTATCAGTGTATCTAGTCCCCCCCACACCTGGCATGTATCAGTGTATCTAGTGTGTGTCTCCACACCTGGCATATATCAGTGTATCTAGTGTGTGTCCCCACACCTGGCATATATCAGTGTATCTAGTGTGTGTCCCCACACGTGGCATGTATCAGTGTATCTAGTATGTCCCCAACACCTGGCATGTATCAGTGTATCTAGTGTGTCCCCCCACACCTGGCATGTATCAGTGTATCTAGTGTGTCCTCCAACACCTGGCATGTATCAGTGTATCTAGTGTGTCCCCCCACACCTGGCATGTATCAGTGTATCTAGTGTGTTTGCCCACACCTGGCATGTATCAGTGTATCTAGTGTGTGTCCCCACACCTGGCATGTATCAGTGTATCTAGTGTGTGTCCCCACACCTGGCATATATCAGTGTATCTAGTGTGTCCCCCACACATGGCATGTATCAGTGTATATAGTGTGTGTCCCCACACCTGGCATATATCAGTGTATCTAGTGTGTCTCCCCACACCTGGCATATATCAGTGTATCTAGTGTGTGTCCCCACACCTGGCATATATCAGTGTATCTAGTGTGTCCCCCCACACCTGGCATGTATCAGTGCCAATAGTGTTTGTCCCCACTCCTGGCATATATCAGTGTATCTAGTGTGTCCCCCACACCTGGCATGTATCAGTGTATCTAGTGTGTGTCCCCACACCTGGCATATATCAGTGTATCTAGTGTGTCCCCCACACCCGGCATGTATCAGTGTATCTAGTGTGTCCCCACACCTGGCATATATCAGTGTATCTAGTTTGTCCCCCACACCTGGCATATATCAGTGTATCTAGTGTGTGTCCCACATCTGGCATATATCAGTGTATCTAGTGTGTGTCCCCACACCTGGCATATATCAGTGTATCTAGTGTGTCCCCCACACCTGGCATGTATCAGTGTATCTAGTGTGTCCCCCACACCTGGCATATATCAGTGTATCTAGTGTGTCCCCCACACCTGGCATGTATCAGTGTATCTAGTGTGTGTCCCCACACCTGGCATATATCAGTGTATCTAGTGTGTGTCCCCACACCTGGCATATATCAGTGTATCTAGTGTGTCCCCCACACCTGGCATGTATCAGTGTATCTAGTGTGTACCCACACCTGGCATATATCAGTGTATCTAGTGTGTCCCCCACACTTGGCATCTATCAGTGTATCTAGTGTGTGTTCCCACACCTGGCATATATCAGTGTATCTAGTGTATGTCCCCTACACCTGGCATGTATCAGTGTATCTAGTGTGTGTCCCCACACCTGGCATATATCAGTGTATCTAGTGTGTACCCCACACCTGGCATATATCAGTGTATCTAGTGTGTGTCCCCACACCTGGCATATATCAGTGCATCTAGTATGTCCCCCACACCTGGCATGTATCAGTGTATCTAGTGTGTGTCCCCACACCTGGCATGTATCAGTTTATCTAGTGTGTCCCTACACCTGGCATGTATCAGTGTATCTAGTGAGTGTCCCCACACCTGGCATATATCAGTGTATCTAGTGTGTCCCCACACCTGGCATATATCAGTGTATCTAGTGTGTCCCCCACACCTGGCATATATCAGTGTATCTAGTGTGTGTCCCCACACCTGGCATATATCAGTGTATCTAGTGTATGTCCCCCACACCTGGCATGTATCAGTGTATCTAGTGTGTGTCCCCACACCTGGCAAATATCAGTGTATCTAGTGTGTCCCCCACACCTGGCATGTATCAGCGTATCTAGTGTGTGTCCCCACACCTGGCATGTATCAGTGTTTCTAGTGTGTCCCTACACCTGGCATGTATCAGTGTATATAGTGAGTGTCCCCACACCTGGCATATATCAGTGTATCTAGTGTGTCCCCACACCTGGCATATATCAGTGTATCTAGTGTGTCCCTACACCTGGCATGTATCAGTGTATCTAGTGTATGTCCCCACATCTGGCATATATCAGTGTATCTAGTGTGTCCCCACACCTGCCATGTATCAGTGTATCTAGTGTGTGTCCCTACACCTGGCATATATCAGTATATCTAATGTATGTCCCCCACACCTGACATATATCAGTGTATCTAGTGTGTCCCTACACCTGGCATGTATCAGTGTATCTAGTGTGTGTCCCCCTTACCAGGCATATATCAGTGTATCTAGAGTGTGTCCCCCACACCTGGCATATATCAGTGTATCTAGTGTGTCTCCACACCGGGCATGTATCAGTGTATCTAGTGTATGTCCTCCACACCTGGCATATATCAGTGTATCTAGTGTGTGTCCCCACACCTGGCATATATTAGTGTATCTAGTGAGTGTCCCCACACCTGGCATATATCAGTGTATCTAGTGTGTCCCTACACCTGGCATGTATCAGTGTATCTAGTGAGTGTCCCCACATCTGGCATATATCAGTGTATCTAGTGTGTGTCCCCACACCTGGCATATATCAGTGTATCTAGTGAGTGTCCCCACACCTGGCATGTATCAGTGTATCTAGTGTGTGTCCCCACACCTGGCATACATCAGTGTATCTAGTGTATGTCCCCCACACCTGGCATATATCAGTGTATCTAGTGTGTCCCCCACACCTGGCATGTATCAGTGTATCTAGTTTGTCCCCGAACACCTGGCATGTATCAGTGTATCTAGTGTGTGTCCCCACACCTGGCATGTATCAGTGTATCTAGTGTGTGTCCCCACACCTGGCATGTATCAGTGTATCTAGTGTGTGTCCCCACACCTAGCATATATCAGTGTATCTAGTGTGTCCCCCACAACTGGCATGTATCAGTGTATCTAGTGTGTGTCCCCACACCTGGCATATATCAGTGTATCTAGTGTGTCTCCCCACACCTGGCATATATCAGTGTATCTAGTGTGTGTCCCCACACCTGGCATGTATCAGTGTATCTAGTGTGTGTCCCCACACCTGGCATGTATCAGTGTATCTAGTGTGTCCCCCCACATCTGGCATGTATCAGTGTATCTAGTGTGTCCCCCACACCTGGCATATATCAGTGTATCTAGTGTGTCCCCCCACACCAGGCATGTATCAGTGTATCTAGTGTGTGTCCCCACACCTGGCATGTATCAGTGTATCTAGTGTGTGTCCCCACACCTGGCATGTATCAGTGTATCTAGAGTGTGTCCCCACACCTGGCCTATATCAGTGTATCTAGTGTGTCCCCCACACCTGGCATGTATCAGTGTATCTAGTGTGTGTCCCCACACCTGGCATATATCAGTGTATCTAGTGTGTGTCCCCACACCTGGCATGTATCAGTGTATCTAGTGTGTGTCCCCACACTTGGCATATCTCAGTGTATCTAGTGTGTGTCCCTACACATGGCATGTATCAGTGTATCTAGTGTGTGTCCCCACACCTGGCATATATTAGTGTATCTAGTGTGTGTCACTACACCTGGCATATATCAGTGTATCTAGTACATCAGTGTATCTAGTGTGTGTCCCCATACCTGGCATATATCATTGTATCTAGTGTGTGTCCCCACACCTGGCATATATCAGTGTATCTAGTGTGTGTCACTACACCTGGCATACATCAGTGTATCTAGTGTGTGTCCCCACACCTGGAATATATCAGTGTTTCTAGTGTGTGTCACTACACCTGGCATATATCAGTGTATCTAGTGTGTGTCCCCACACCTGGCATATATCAGTGTATCTAGTGTGTGTCACTACACCTGGCATATATCAGTGTATCTAGTGTGTGTCCCCACACCTGGTATATATCAGTGTATCTAGTGTGTGTCACTACACCTGGCATATATCAGTGTATCTAGTGTGTTTCACTACACCTGGCATATATCAGTGTATCTAGTGTGTGTCCCCACACCTGGCATATATCAGTGTATCTAGTGTGTGTCACTACACCTGGCATACATCAGTGTATCTAGTGTGTGTCCCCACACCTGGCATATATCAGTGTATCTAGTGTGTGTCACTACACCTGGCATATATCAGTGTATCTAGTGTGTGTCCCCACACCTGGCATGTATCAGTGTATCTAGTGTGTGTCCCCACACCTGGCATGTATCAGTGTATCTAGTGTATGTCCCCACACCTGGCATATATCAGTGTATCTAGTGTGTGTCCCCACACCTGGCATGTATCAGTGTATCTAATGTGTGCCCCCACACCTGGCATGTATCAGTGTATCTAGTGTGTGTCCCCACACCTGGCATGTATCAGTGTATCTAGTCCCCCCCCACACCTGGCATGTATCAGTGTATCTAGTGTGTGTCTCCACACCTGGCATATATCAGTGTATCTAGTGTGTGTCCCCACACCTGGCATATATCAGTGTATCTAGTGTGTGTCCCCACACCTGGCATGTATCAGTGTATCTAGTATGTCCCCAACACCTGGCATGTATCAGTGTATCTAGTGTGTCCCCCCACACCTGGCATGTATCAGTGTATCTAGTGTGTCCTCCAACACCTGGCATGTATCAGTGTATCTAGTGTGTCCCCCCACACCTGGCATGTATCAGTGTATCTAGTGTGTTTGCCCACACCTGGCATGTATCAGTGTATCTAGTGTGTGTCCCCACACCTGGCATGTATCAGTGTATCTAGTGTGTGTCCCCACACCTGGCATATATCAGTGTATCTAGTGTGTCCCCCACACATGGCATGTATCAGTGTATATAGTGTGTGTCCCCACACCTGGCATATATCAGTGTATCTAGTGTGTCCCCCACACCTGGCATATATCAGTGTATCTAGTGTGTGTCCCACATCTGGCATATATCAGTGTATCTAGTGTGTGTCCCCACACCTGGCATATATCAGTGTATCTAGTGTGTCCCCCACACCTGGCATGTATCAGTGTATCTAGTGTGTCCCCCACACCTGGCATATATCAGTGTATCTAGTGTGTCCCCCACACCTGGCATGTATCAGTGTATCTAGTGTGTGTCCCCACACCTGGCATATATCAGTGTATCTAGTGTGTGTCCCCACACCTGGCATATATCAGTGTATCTAGTGTGTCCCCCACACCTGGCATGTATCAGTGTATCTAGTGTGTACCCACACCTGGCATATATCAGTGTATCTAGTGTGTCCCCCACACTTGGCATCTATCAGTGTATCTAGTGTGTGTTCCCACACCTGGCATATATCAGTGTATCTAGTGTATGTCCCCTACACCTGGCATGTATCAGTGTATCTAGTGTGTGTCCCCACACCTGGCATATATCAGTGTATCTAGTGTGTACCCCACACCTGGCATGTATCAGTGTATCTAGTGTGTGTCCCCACACCTGGCATGTATCAGTGTATCTAGTGTGTCCCTACACCTGGCATGTATCAGTGTATCTAGTGTGTGTCCCCACACCTGGCATATATCAGTGTATCTAGTGTGTGTCCCCACACCTGGCATATATCAGTGCATCTAGTATGTCCCCCACACCTGGCATGTATCAGTGTATCTAGTGTGTGTCCCCACACCTGGCATGTATCAGTTTATCTAGTGTGTCCCTACACCTGGCATGTATCAGTGTATCTAGTGAGTGTCCCCACACCTGGCATATATCAGTGTATCTAGTGTGTCCCCACACCTGGCATATATCAGTGTATCTAGTGTGTCCCCCACACCTGGCATATATCAGTGTATCTAGTGTGTGTCCCCACACCTGGCATATATCAGTGTATCTAGTGTATGTCCCCCACACCTGGCATATATCAGTGCATCTAGTATGTCCCCCACACCTGGCATGTATCAGTGTATCTAGTGTGTGTCCCCACACCTGGCATGTATCAGTTTATCTAGTGTGTCCCTACACCTGGCATGTATCAGTGTATCTAGTGAGTGTCCCCACACCTGGCATATATCAGTGTATCTAGTGTGTCCCCACACCTGGCATATATCAGTGTATCTAGTGTGTCCCCCACACCTGGCATATATCAGTGTATCTAGTGTGTGTCCCCACACCTGGCATATATCAGTGTATCTAGTGTATGTCCCCCACACCTGGCATGTATCAGTGTATCTAGTGTGTGTCCCCACACCTGGCAAATATCAGTGTATCTAGTGTGTCCCCCACACCTGGCATGTATCAGCGTATCTAGTGTGTGTCCCCACACCTGGCATGTATCAGTGTTTCTAGTGTGTCCCTACACCTGGCATGTATCAGTGTATATAGTGAGTGTCCCCACACCTGGCATATATCAGTGTATCTAGTGTGTCCCCACACCTGGCATATATCAGTGTATCTAGTGTGTCCCTACACCTGGCATGTATCAGTGTATCTAGTGTATGTCCCCACATCTGGCATATATCAGTGTATCTAGTGTGTCCCCACACCTGCCATGTATCAGTGTATCTAGTGTGTGTCCCTACACCTGGCATATATCAGTATATCTAATGTATGTCCCCCACACCTGACATATATCAGTGTATCTAGTGTGTCCCTACACCTGGCATGTATCAGTGTATCTAGTGTGTGTCCCCCTTACCAGGCATATATCAGTGTATCTAGAGTGTGTCCCCCACACCTGGCATATATCAGTGTATCTAGTGTGTCTCCACACCGGGCATGTATCAGTGTATCTAGTGTATGTCCTCCACACCTGGCATATATCAGTGTATCTAGTGTGTGTCCCCACACCTGGCATATATTAGTGTATCTAGTGAGTGTCCCCACACCTGGCATATATCAGTGTATCTAGTGTGTCCCTACACCTGGCATGTATCAGTGTATCTAGTGAGTGTCCCCACATCTGGCATATATCAGTGTATCTAGTGTGTGTCCCCACACCTGGCATATATCAGTGTATCTAGTGAGTGTCCCCACACCTGGCATGTATCAGTGTATCTAGTGTGTGTCCCCACACCTGGCATATATCAGTGTATCTAGTGTATGTCCCCCACACCTGGCATATATCAGTGTATCTAGTGTGTCCCCCACACCTGGCATGTATCAGTGTATCTAGTTTGTCCCCGAACACCTGGCATGTATCAGTGTATCTAGTGTGTGTCCCCACACCTGGCATGTATCAGTGTATCTAGTGTGTGTCCCCACACCTGGCATGTATCAGTGTATCTAGTGTGTGTCCCCACACCTAGCATATATCAGTGTATCTAGTGTGTCCCCCACAACTGGCATGTATCAGTGTATCTAGTGTGTGTCCCCACTCGTAGTTACCACAGTGCTGACTGTGATACGGATCACTCTTTGGTTGTTGCAAGGGTTAGACTGAGACCAAAGAGAATCTACACAGCTAAACACAAATCTAGCCCCAGGATTAATATTATTAACACTCATGATCCTGAAAAGTGCTTTCAGTTTCAACAGCAACTTGAAGACGCTTTCACTGATACACCAGAAAATTGTACAGTAAATGAAAAGTGGGGTCAAATTAAGGAAACTCTTTGTAAAACTGCCGTAAGGGTTTACGGCACTGTGGATCATAAGAGGCAGGACTGGTTTGCGGCCAACAGCGAGACTCTGCAGCCCTTGATTGATAAGAAGAAGAAAGCTCTCTTAAGAAACAAGGAAAGACCAACGCGTAACACTCTGAGTGAGCTAAGGCAAGCTAGGAAGGATGTGCAAAAGGCTGCCAGGCAGTGTGCAAATGATTATTGGATCAAGTTATGTGAGTCCATTCAAATCGCAAGTGATAAGGGAGACATAAGAAGCATGTATGAAGGAATAAAGAAAGCCTGTGGTCCAGTGATCAAAAGAAGTGCACCATTGAAAACCTTGACTGGAGAAGTCATCACTGATAAGAAACAGCAGATGGACAGATGGGTAGAGCACTATTTGGAGCTTTACTCAAGTGAGACCAAACTAGCGGATAATGCCCTCAACGCCATAGAGGCTCTACCAACTCTTGACCACCTGGACACACTTCCCACCATAACAGAAGTTAAGTGTGCTATAAATGAACTTGCATCTGGCAAGGCTCCAGGTAAGGATGGGATTCCAATAGAGGTTATCAGGAGTGGGCAAGACACACTCACTATACAGATCCACCAGCTAATAGAGCTATGCTGGCGTGAAGGACAAGTCCCACAGGATTTCAAAGATTCAAGCATCATAACACTGTACAAGAACAAGGGCGATAGGAGCGACTGCAACAACTATAGGGGTATCTCACTTCTGTGTATTGTTGGAAAAGTATTTGCCAGAATTGTTCTGCGCAGACTTCAAGTCCTAGGAGATCAAATCTACCCCGAATCACAGTGTGGCTTTCGACAGAACCGGTCTACCACTGATATGATATTCTCATTGCGACAAATGCAAGAAAAATGCCGTGAACAGAATCAACCACTGTTTATTGCCTTCATCGACCTCACAAAGGCATTTGATTTGGTCAGTCGTGAGGGTCTGTTCAAGGCACTAAAGAAGATTGGCTGCCCACCAACTCTTCTGTCCATTGTGGAATCGTTCCACACAGGCATGAAGGGTATAATCAAGTTTGATGGTGCAACTTCTGAAGAATTTGAAATCAAGAGTGGAGTTAAGCAAGGTTGTGTACTAGCTCCCACCCTCTTTGGAATATACTTTTCACTTCTACTGAAATATGCATTTCGTGATCAGGATGGTGGTATATACATTCACTCACGCTCAGATGGCGGCCTCTACAATGCTCAGAGATTGAAGGCTAAGACCAAAATTAGGAGGGTACTGATCAGAGAGTTGCTTTTTGCAGATGATGCTGCAGTTACGACCCACTCTGAGGAAGAATTGCAATGTCTACTATCTGCATTCTCCAATGCTTGTTCTGAATTTGGTTTAACAATTAGCAAAAAGAAGACACAGATTATGTCACAAGGTGCACATGGGGTACCATCAATCTTTATTGACGACGCCGAACTAGAGATAGTAGACCATTTTACATATCTAGGATCAGTGGTAAATAGCAAATTATCCCTAGATCAGGAAATCAACATCCGGATTGGTAAGGCAGCAACAACAATGAACAGGTTAAGAAAAAGAGTCTGGGAGAACAGGAAGCTTACTGCCAAAACAAAAGTCCTTGTCTATCAAGCCTGTGTCCTTAGTACTCTTCTCTATGGCAGTGAAACCTGGACAACTTACTCACACCAAGAGAACAATTTAAACAGCTTTCATATGCGGTGTCTGCGAAGAATTCTTGGTATTAAGTGGCAAGACAAAATCACAAATACTGAAGTATTGGAAAGATCAGGTTGTGTGACAGTTTATTCCATGCTCAGTCTTCGTAGACTTAGATGGATAGGACATCTTAGGAGGATGGATGATGGTAGAATACCAAAGGATATCTTTTTTGGTGAATTACAGATGGGTAAGAGATCTCAGGGTCGGCCTCTACTACGATACAAAGATGTGTGTAAGCGGGACATGATTGATACAGGCATTGATAATGCACATTGGGAGCAAGTCGCCGCTGAACGTGTTGCATGGAGGGCAAATATCAGAAATGGAATAAAGTCAAAGGAGAAAATTATTGCAGAAAAGTCACACACCAAGCGTTTGAGACGTAAGATGGTGCATGATGGTGGAAATGACCACGTGTTCACATGCACCCACTGTGAACGGACATTTACAGCGCAAATTGGCCTTATCAGTCACACTCGCTACCGCCATAGTTAAAAGTTATTATGCCTTTTTAAAGCACAAACTATCGTCTGTCAAGACGGCAAGGTGCCAATGATGATGAGTGTGTGTCCCCACACCTGGCATATATCAGTGTATCTAGTGTGTCTCCCCACACCTGGCATATATCAGTGTATCTAGTGTGTGTCCCCACACCTGGCATGTATCAGTGTATCTAGTGTGTGTCCCCACACCTGGCATGTATCAGTGTATCTAGTGTGTCCCCCCACATCTGGCATGTATCAGTGTATCTAGTGTGTCCCCCACACCTGGCATATATCAGTGTATCTAGTGTGTCCCCCCACACCAGGCATGTATCAGTGTATCTAGTGTGTGTCCCCACACCTGGCATGTATCAGTGTATCTAGTGTGTGTCCCCACACCTGGCATGTATCAGTGTATCTAGAGTGTGTCCCCACACCTGGCCTATATCAGTGTATCTAGTGTGTCCCCCACACCTGGCATGTATCAGTGTATCTAGTGTGTGTCCCCACACCTGGCATATATCAGTGTATCTAGTGTGTGTCCCCACACCTGGCATGTATCAGTGTATCTAGTGTGTTTCCCCACACTTGGCATATCTCAGTGTGTCTAGTGTGTGTCCCTACACATGGCATGTATCAGTGTATCTAGTGTGTGTCCCCACACCTGGCATATATTAGTGTATCTAGTGTGTGTCACTACACCTGGCATATATCAGTGTATCTAGTACATCAGTGTATCTAGTGTGTGTCCCCATACCTGGCATATATCATTGTATCTAGTGTGTGTCCCCACACCTGGCATATATCAGTGTATCTAGTGTGTGTCACTACACCTGGCATACATCAGTGTATCTAGTGTGTGTCCCCACACCTGGAATATATCAGTGTTTCTAGTGTGTGTCACTACACCTGGCATATATCAGTGTATCTAGTGTGTGTCCCCACACCTGGCATATATCAGTGTATCTAGTGTGTGTCACTACACCTGGCATATATCAGTGTATCTAGTGTGTGTCCCCACACCTGGTATATATCAGTGTATCTAGTGTGTGTCACTACACCTGGCATATATCAGTGTATCTAGTGTGTTTCACTACACCTGGCATATATCAGTGTATCTAGTGTGTGTCCCCACACCTGGCATATATCAGTGTATCTAGTGTGTGTCACTACACCTGGCATATATCAGTGTATCTAGTGTGTGTCCCCACACCTGGCATATATCAGTGTATCTAGTGTGTGTCACTACACCTGGCATACATCAGTGTATCTAGTGTGTGTCCCCACACCTGGCATATATCAGTGTATCTAGTGTGTGTCACTACACCTGGCATATATCAGTGTATCTAGTGTGTGTCCCCACACCTGGCATGTATCAGTGTATCTAGTGTGTGTCCCCACACCTGGCATGTATCAGTGTATCTAGTGTATGTCCCCACACCTGGCATATATCAGTGTATCTAGTGTGTGTCCCCACACCTGGCATGTATCAGTGTATCTAATGTGTGCCCCCACACCTGGCATGTATCAGTGTATCTAGTGTGTGTCCCCACACCTGGCATGTATCAGTGTATCTAGTCCCCCCCCCCACACCTGGCATGTATCAGTGTATCTAGTGTGTGTCTCCACACCTGGCATATATCAGTGTATCTAGTGTGTGTCCCCACACCTGGCATATATCAGTGTATCTAGTGTGTGTCCCCACACCTGGCATGTATCAGTGTATCTAGTATGTCCCCAACACCTGGCATGTATCAGTGTATCTAGTGTGTCCCCCCACACCTGGCATGTATCAGTGTATCTAGTGTGTCCTCCAACACCTGGCATGTATCAGTGTATCTAGTGTGTCCCCCCACACCTGGCATGTATCAGTGTATCTAGTGTGTTTGCCCACACCTGGCATGTATCAGTGTATCTAGTGTGTGTCCCCACACCTGGCATGTATCAGTGTATCTAGTGTGTGTCCCCACACCTGGCATATATCAGTGTATCTAGTGTGTCCCCCACACATGGCATGTATCAGTGTATATAGTGTGTGTCCCCACACCTGGCATATATCAGTGTATCTAGTGTGTCCCCCACACCTGGCATATATCAGTGTATCTAGTGTGTGTCCCACATCTGGCATATATCAGTGTATCTAGTGTGTGTCCCCACACCTGGCATATATCAGTGTATCTAGTGTGTCCCCCACACCTGGCATGTATCAGTGTATCTAGTGTGTCCCCCACACCTGGCATATATCAGTGTATCTAGTGTGTCCCCCACACCTGGCATGTATCAGTGTATCTAGTGTGTGTCCCACACCTGGCATATATCAGTGTATCTAGTGTGTGTCCCCACACCTGGCATATATCAGTGTATCTAGTGTGTCCCCCACACCTTGCATGTATCAGTGTATCTAGTGTGTACCCACACCTGGCATATATCAGTGTATCTAGTGTGTCCCCCACACTTGGCATCTATCAGTGTATCTAGTGTGTGTTCCCACACCTGGCATATATCAGTGTATCTAGTGTATGTCCCCTACACCTGGCATGTATCAGTGTATTTAGTGTGTGTCCCCACACCTGGCATATATCAGTGTATCTAGTGTGTACCCCACACCTGGCATGTATCAGTGTATCTAGTGTGTGTCCCCACACCTGGCATGTATAAGTGTATCTAGTGTGTCCCTACACCTGGCATGTATCAGTGTATCTAGTGTGTGTCCCCACACCTGGCATATATCAGTGTATCTAGTGTGTGTCCCCACACCTGGCATATATTAGTGCATCTAGTATGTCCCCCACACCTGGCATGTATCAGTGTATCTAGTGTGTGTCCCCACACCTGGCATGTATCAGTTTATCTAGTGTGTCCCTACACCTGGCATGTATCAGTGTATCTAGTGAGTGTCCCCACACCTGGCATATATCAGTGTATCTAGTGTGTCCCCACACCTGGCATATATCAGTGTATCTAGTGTGTCCCCCACACCTGGCATATATCAGTGTATCTAGTGTGTGTCCCCACACCTGGCATATATCAGTGTATCTAGTGTATGTCCCCCACACCTGGCATGTATCAGTGTATCTAGTGTGTGTCCCCACACCTGGCAAATATCAGTGTATCTAGTGTGTCCCCCACACCTGGCATGTATCAGCGTATCTAGTGTGTGTCCCCACACCTGGCATGTATCAGTGTTTCTAGTGTGTCCCTACACCTGGCATGTATCAGTGTATATAGTGAGTGTCCCCACACCTGGCATATATCAGTGTATCTAGTGTGTCCCCACACCTGGCATATATCAGTGTATCTAGTGTGTCCCTACACCTGGCATGTATCAGTGTATCTAGTGTATGTCCCCACATCTGGCATATATCAGTGTATCTAGTGTGTCCCCACACCTGCCATGTATCAGTGTATCTAGTGTGTGTCCCTACACCTGGCATATATCAGTATATCTAATGTATGTCCCCCACACCTGACATATATCAGTGTATCTAGTGTGTCCCTACACCTGGCATGTATCAGTGTATCTAGTGTGTGTCCCCCTTACCAGGCATATATCAGTGTATCTAGAGTGTGTCCCCCACACCTGGCATATATCAGTGTATCTAGTGTGTCTCCACACCTGGCATGTATCAGTGTATCTAGTGTATGTCCTCCACACCTGGCATATATCAGTGTATCTAGTGTGTGTCCCCACACCTGGCATATATCAGTGTATCTAGTGAGTGTCCCCACACCTGGCATATATCAGTGTATCTAGTGTGTCCCTACACCTGGCATGTATCAGTGTATCTAGTGAGTGTCCCCACATCTGGCATATATCAGTGTATCTAGTGTGTGTCCCCACACCTGGCATATATCAGTGTATCTAGTGAGTGTCCCCACACCTGGCATGTATCAGTTTATCTAGTGTGTGTCCCCACACCTGGCATATATCAGTGTATCTAGTGTATGTCCCCCACACCTGGCATATATCAGTGTATCTAGTGTGTCCCCCACACCTGGCATGTATCAGTGTATCTAGTTTGTGTCCCCACACCTGGCATGTATCAGTGTATCTAGTGTGTCCCCACACCTGGCATATATCAGTGTATCTAGTGTGTCCCCACACCTGGCATATATCAGTGTATCTAGTGTGTGTCCCCACACCTGGCATGTATCAGTGTATCCAGTGTGTGTCACTAAACTTGGCATATATCAGTGTATCTAGTGTGTCCCCCACACCTGGCATATATCAGTGTATCTAGTGTGTGTCCCCACACCTGGCATATATCAGTGTATCTAGTGTATGTCCCCCACACCTGGCATGTATCAGTGTATCTAGTGTGTGTCCCCACACCTGGCATATATCAGTGTATCTAGTGTGTCCCCCACACCTGGCATACATCAGTGTATCTAGTGTGTGTCCCCACACCTGGAATATATCAGTGTTTCTAGTGTGTGTCACTACACCTGGCATATATCAGTGTATCTAGTGTGTGTCCCCACACCTGGCATATATCAGTGTATCTAGTGTGTGTCACTACACCTGGCATATATCAGTGTATCTAGTGTGTGTCCCCACACCTGGTATATATCAGTGTATCTAGTGTGTGTCACTACACCTGGCATATATCAGTGTATCTAGTGTGTTTCACTACACCTGGCATATATCAGTGTATCTAGTGTGTGTCCCCACACCTGGCATATATCAGTGTATCTAGTGTGTGTCACTACACCTGGCATATATCAGTGTATCTAGTGTGTGTCCCCACACCTGGCATATATCAGTGTATCTAGTGTGTGTCACTACACCTGGCATACATCAGTGTATCTAGTGTGTGTCCCCACACCTGGCATATATCAGTGTATCTAGTGTGTGTCACTACACCTGGCATATATCAGTGTATCTAGTGTGTGTCCCCACACCTGGCATGTATCAGTGTATCTAGTGTGTGTCCCCACACCTGGCATGTATCAGTGTATCTAGTGTATGTCCCCACACCTGGCATATATCAGTGTATCTAGTGTGTGTCCCCACACCTGGCATGTATCAGTGTATCTAATGTGTGCCCCCACACCTGGCATGTATCAGTGTATCTAGTGTGTGTCCCCACACCTGGCATGTATCAGTGTATCTAGTCCCCCCCACACCTGGCATGTATCAGTGTATCTAGTGTGTGTCTCCACACCTGGCATATATCAGTGTATCTAGTGTGTGTCCCCACACCTGGCATATATCAGTGTATCTAGTGTGTGTCCCCACACCTGGCATGTATCAGTGTATCTAGTATGTCCCCCCACACCTGGCATGTATCAGTGTATCTAGTGTGTTTGCCCACACCTGGCATGTATCAGTGTATCTAGTGTGTGTCCCCACACCTGGCATATATCAGTGTATCTAGTGTATGTCCCCCACACCTGGCATATATCAGTGTATCTAGTGTGTCCCCCACACCTGGCATGTATCAGTGTATCTAGTTTGTGTCCCCACACCTGGCATGTATCAGTGTATCTAGTGTGTCCCCACACCTGGCATATATCAGTGTATCTAGTGTGTCCCCACACCTGGCATATATCAGTGTATCTAGTGTGTGTCCCCACACCTGGCATATATCAGTGTATCTAGTGTATGTCCCCCACACCTGGCATATATCAGTGTATCTAGTGTGTCCCCCACACCTGGCATGTATCAGTGTGTCTAGTTTGTGTCCCCACACCTGGCATGTATCAGTGTATCTAGTGTGTCCCCACACCTGGCATATATCAGTGTATCTAGTGTGTCCCCACACCTGGCATATATCAGTGTATCTAGTGTGTGTCCCCACACCTGGCATGTATCAGTGTATCCAGTGTGTGTCACTAAACTTGGCATATATCAGTGTATCTAGTGTGTCCCCCACACCTGGCATATATCAGTGTATCTAGTGTGTGTCCCCACACCTGGCATATATCAGTGTATCTAGTGTATGTCCCCCACACCTGGCATGTATCAGTGTATCTAGTGTGTGTCCCCACACCTGGCATATATCAGTGTATCTAGTGTGTCCCCCACACCTGGCATACATCAGTGTATCTAGTGTGTGTCCCCACACCTGGAATATATCAGTGTTTCTAGTGTGTGTCACTACACCTGGCATATATCAGTGTATCTAGTGTGTGTCCCCACACCTGGCATATATCAGTGTATCTAGTGTGTGTCACTACACCTGGCATATATCAGTGTATCTAGTGTGTTTCCCCACACCTGGTATATATCAGTGTATCTAGTGTGTGTCACTACACCTGGCATATATCAGTGTATCTAGTGTGTTTCACTACACCTGGCATATATCAGTGTATCTAGTGTGTGTCCCCACACCTGGCATATATCAGTGTATCTAGTGTGTGTCACTACACCTGGCATATATCAGTGTATCTAGTGTGTGTCCCCACACCTGGCATATATCAGTGTATCTAGTGTGTGTCACTACACCTGGCATACATCAGTGTATCTAGTGTGTGTCCCCACACCTGGCATATATCAGTGTATCTAGTGTGTGTCACTACACCTGGCATGTATCAGTGTATCTAGTGTGTGTCCCCACACCTGGCATGTATCAGTGTATCTAGTGTATGTCCCCACACCTGGCATATATCAGTGTATCTAGTGTGTGTCCCCACACCTGGCATGTATCAGTGTATCTAATGTGTGCCCCCACACCTGGCATGTATCAGTGTATCTAGTGTGTGTCCCCACACCTGGCATGTATCAGTGTATCTAGTCCCCCCCACACCTGGCATGTATCAGTGTATCTAGTGTGTGTCTCCACACCTGGCATATATCAGTGTATCTAGTGTGTGTCCCCACACCTGGCATATATCAGTGTATCTAGTGTGTCCCCCCACACCTGGCATGTATCAGTGTATCTAGTATGTCCCCAACACCTGGCATGTATCAGTGTATCTAGTGTGTCCCCCCACACCTGGCATGTATCAGTGTATCTAGTGTGTCCTCCAACACCTGGCATGTATCAGTGTATCTAGTGTGTCCCCCCACACCTGGCATGTATCAGTGTATCTAGTGTGTTTGCCCACACCTGGCATGTATCAGTGTATCTAGTGTGTGTCCCCACACCTGGCATGTATCAGTGTATCTAGTGTGTGTCCCCACACCTGGCATATATCAGTGTATCTAGTGTGTCCCCCACACATGGCATGTATCAGTGTATATAGTGTGTGTCCCCACACCTGGCATATATCAGTGTATCTAGTGTGTCTCCCCACACCTGGCATATATCAGTGTATCTAGTGTGTGTCCCCACACCTGGCATATATCAGTGTATCTAGTGTGTCCCCCCACACCTGGCATGTATCAGTGCCAATAGTGTTTGTCCCCACTCCTGGCATATATCAGTGTATCTAGTGTGTCCCCCACACCTGGCATGTATCAGTGTATCTAGTGTGTGTCCCCACACCTGGCATATATCAGTGTATCTAGTGTGTCCCCCACACCCGGCATGTATCAGTGTATCTAGTGTGTCCCCACACCTGGCATATATCAGTGTATCTAGTGTGTCCCCCACACCTGGCATATATCAGTGTATCTAGTGTGTGTCCCACATCTGGCATATATCAGTGTATCTAGTGTGTGTCCCCACACCTGGCATATATCAGTGTATCTAGTGTGTCCCCCACACCTGGCATGTATCAGTGTATCTAGTGTGTCCCCCACACCTGGCATATATCAGTGTATCTAGTGTGTCCCCCACACCTGGCATGTATCAGTGTATCTAGTGTGTGTCCCCACACCTGGCATATATCAGTGTATCTAGTGTGTGTCCCCACACCTGGCATATATCAGTGTATCTAGTGTGTCCCCCACACCTGGCATGTATCAGTGTATCTAGTGTGTACCCACACCTGGCATATATCAGTGTATCTAGTGTGTCCCCCACTCTTGGCATCTATCAGTGTATCTAGTGTGTGTTCCCACACCTGGCATATATCAGTGTATCTAGTGTATGTCCCCTACACCTGGCATGTATCAGTGTATCTAGTGTGTGTCCCCACACCTGGCATATATCAGTGTATCTAGTGTGTACCCCACACCTGGCATGTATCAGTGTATCTAGTGTGTGTCCCCACACCTGGCATGTATCAGTGTATCTAGTGTGTCCCTACACCTGGCATGTATCAGTGTATCTAGTGTGTGTCCCCACACCTGGCATATATCAGTGTATCTAGTGTGTGTCCCCACACCTGGCATATATCAGTGCATCTAGTATGTCCCCCACACCTGGCATGTATCAGTGTATCTAGTGTGTGTCCCCACACCTGGCATGTATCAGTTTATCTAGTGTGTCCCTACACCTGGCATGTATCAGTGTATCTAGTGAGTGTCCCCACACCTGGCATATATCAGTGTATCTAGTGTGTCCCCACACCTGGCATATATCAGTGTATCTAGTGTGTCCCCCACACCTGGCATATATCAGTGTATCTAGTGTGTGTCCCCACACCTGGCATATATCAGTGTATCTAGTGTATGTCCCCCACACCTGGCATGTATCAGTGTATCTAGTGTGTGTCCCCACACCTGGCAAATATCAGTGTATCTAGTGTGTCCCCCACACCTGGCATGTATCAGCGTATCTAGTGTGTGTCCCCACACCTGGCATGTATCAGTGTTTCTAGTGTGTCCCTACACCTGGCATGTATCAGTGTATATAGTGAGTGTCCCCACACCTGGCATATATCAGTGTATCTAGTGTGTCCCCACACCTGGCATATATCAGTGTATCTAGTGTGTCCCTACACCTGGCATGTATCAGTGTATCTAGTGTATGTCCCCACATCTGGCATATATCAGTGTATCTAGTGTGTCCCCACACCTGCCATGTATCAGTGTATCTAGTGTGTGTCCCTACACCTGGCATATATCAGTATATCTAATGTATGTCCCCCACACCTGACATATATCAGTGTATCTAGTGTGTCCCTACACCTGGCATGTATCAGTGTATCTAGTGTGTGTCCCCCTTACCAGGCATATATCAGTGTATCTAGAGTGTGTCCCCCACACCTGGCATATATCAGTGTATCTAGTGTGTCTCCACACCGGGCATGTATCAGTGTATCTAGTGAGTGTCCCCACACCTGGCATATATCAGTGTATCTAGTGTGTGTCCCCACACCTGGCATATATCTGTGTATCTAGTGAGTCCCCACACCTGGCATATATCAGTGTATCTAGTGTGTCCCTACACCTGGCATGTATCAGTGTATCTAGTGAGTGTCCCCACATCTGGCATATATCAGTGTATCTAGTGTGTGTCCCCACACCTGGCATATATCAGTGTATCTAGTGAGTGTCCCCACACCTGGCATGTATCAGTGTATCTAGTGTGTGTCCCCACACCTGGCATATATCAGTGTATCTAGTGTATGTCCCCCACACCTGGCATATATCAGTGTATCTAGTGTGTCCCCCACACCTGGCATGTATCAGTGTATCTAGTTTGTCCCCGAACACCTGGCATGTATCAGTGTATCTAGTGTGTGTCCCCACACCTGGCATGTATCAGTGTATCTAGTGTGTGTCCCCACACCTGGCATGTATCAGTGTATCTAGTGTGTGTCCCCACACCTAGCATATATCAGTGTATCTAGTGTGTCCCCCACAACTGGCATGTATCAGTGTATCTAGTGTGTGTCCCCACACCTGGCATATATCAGTGTATCTAGTGTGTCTCCCCACACCTGGCATATATCAGTGTATCTAGTGTGTGTCCCCACACCTGGCATGTATCAGTGTATCTAGTGTGTGTCCCCACACCTGGCATGTATCAGTGTATCTAGTGTGTCCCCCCACATCTGGCATGTATCAGTGTATCTAGTGTGTCCCCCACACCTGGCATATATCAGTGTATCTAGTGTGTCCCCCCACACCAGGCATGTATCAGTGTATCTAGTGTGTGTCCCCACACCTGGCATGTATCAGTGTATCTAGTGTGTGTCCCCACACCTGGCATGTATCAGTGTATCTAGAGTGTGTCCCCACACCTGGCCTATATCAGTGTATCTAGTGTGTCCCCCACACCTGGCATGTATCAGTGTATCTAGTGTGTGTCCCCACACCTGGCATATATCAGTGTATCTAGTGTGTGTCCCCACACCTGGCATGTATCAGTGTATCTAGTGTGTGTCCCCACACTTGGCATATCTCAGTGTATCTAGTGTGTGTCCCTACACATGGCATGTATCAGTGTATCTAGTGTGTGTCCCCACACCTGGCATATATTAGTGTATCTAGTGTGTGTCACTACACCTGGCATATATCAGTGTATCTAGTACATCAGTGTATCTAGTGTGTGTCCCCATACCTGGCATATATCATTGTATCTAGTGTGTGTCCCCACACCTGGCATATATCAGTGTATCTAGTGTGTGTCACTACACCTGGCATACATCAGTGTATCTAGTGTGTGTCCCCACACCTGGAATATATCAGTGTTTCTAGTGTGTGTCACTACACCTGGCATATATCAGTGTATCTAGTGTGTGTCCCCACACCTGGCATATATCAGTGTATCTAGTGTGTGTCACTACACCTGGCATATATCAGTGTATCTAGTGTGTGTCCCCACACCTGGTATATATCAGTGTATCTAGTGTGTGTCACTACACCTGGCATATATCAGTGTATCTAGTGTGTTTCACTACACCTGGCATATATCAGTGTATCTAGTGTGTGTCCCCACACCTGGCATATATCAGTGTATCTAGTGTGTGTCACTACACCTGGCATATATCAGTGTATCTAGTGTGTGTCCCCACACCTGGCATATATCAGTGTATCTAGTGTGTGTCACTACACCTGGCATACATCAGTGTATCTAGTGTGTGTCCCCACACCTGGCATATATCAGTGTATCTAGTGTGTGTCACTACACCTGGCATATATCAGTGTATCTAGTGTGTGTCCCCACACCTGGCATGTATCAGTGTATCTAGTGTGTGTCCCCACACCTGGCATGTATCAGTGTATCTAGTGTATGTCCCCACACCTGGCATATATCAGTGTATCTAGTGTGTCCCCCACACCCGGCATGTATCAGTGTATCTAGTGTGTCCCCACACCTGGCATATATCAGTGTATCTAGTGTGTCCCCCACACCTGGCATATATCAGTGTATCTAGTGTGTGTCCCACATCTGGCATATATCAGTGTATCTAGTGTGTGTCCCCACACCTGGCATATATCAGTGTATCTAGTGTGTCCCCCACACCTGGCATGTATCAGTGTATCTAGTGTGTCCCCCACACCTGGCATATATCAGTGTATCTAGTGTGTCCCCCACACCTGGCATGTATCAGTGTATCTAGTGTGTGTCCCCACACCTGGCATATATCAGTGTATCTAGTGTGTGTCCCCACACCTGGCATATATCAGTGTATCTAGTGTGTCCCCCACACCTGGCATGTATCAGTGTATCTAGTGTGTACCCACACCTGGCATATATCAGTGTATCTAGTGTGTCCCCCACTCTTGGCATCTATCAGTGTATCTAGTGTGTGTTCCCACACCTGGCATATATCAGTGTATCTAGTGTATGTCCCCTACACCTGGCATGTATCAGTGTATCTAGTGTGTGTCCCCACACCTGGCATATATCAGTGTATCTAGTGTGTACCCCACACCTGGCATGTATCAGTGTATCTAGTGTGTGTCCCCACACCTGGCATGTATCAGTGTATCTAGTGTGTCCCTACACCTGGCATGTATCAGTGTATCTAGTGTGTGTCCCCACACCTGGCATATATCAGTGTATCTAGTGTGTGTCCCCACACCTGGCATATATCAGTGCATCTAGTATGTCCCCCACACCTGGCATGTATCAGTGTATCTAGTGTGTGTCCCCACACCTGGCATGTATCAGTTTATCTAGTGTGTCCCTACACCTGGCATGTATCAGTGTATCTAGTGAGTGTCCCCACACCTGGCATATATCAGTGTATCTAGTGTGTCCCCACACCTGGCATATATCAGTGTATCTAGTGTGTCCCCCACACCTGGCATATATCAGTGTATCTAGTGTGTGTCCCCACACCTGGCATATATCAGTGTATCTAGTGTATGTCCCCCACACCTGGCATGTATCAGTGTATCTAGTGTGTGTCCCCACACCTGGCAAATATCAGTGTATCTAGTGTGTCCCCCACACCTGGCATGTATCAGCGTATCTAGTGTGTGTCCCCACACCTGGCATGTATCAGTGTTTCTAGTGTGTCCCTACACCTGGCATGTATCAGTGTATATAGTGAGTGTCCCCACACCTGGCATATATCAGTGTATCTAGTGTGTCCCCACACCTGGCATATATCAGTGTATCTAGTGTGTCCCTACACCTGGCATGTATCAGTGTATCTAGTGTATGTCCCCACATCTGGCATATATCAGTGTATCTAGTGTGTCCCCACACCTGCCATGTATCAGTGTATCTAGTGTGTGTCCCTACACCTGGCATATATCAGTATATCTAATGTATGTCCCCCACACCTGACATATATCAGTGTATCTAGTGTGTCCCTACACCTGGCATGTATCAGTGTATCTAGTGTGTGTCCCCCTTACCAGGCATATATCAGTGTATCTAGAGTGTGTCCCCCACACCTGGCATATATCAGTGTATCTAGTGTGTCTCCACACCGGGCATGTATCAGTGTATCTAGTGAGTGTCCCCACACCTGGCATATATCAGTGTATCTAGTGTGTGTCCCCACACCTGGCATATATCAGTGTATCTAGTGAGTCCCCACACCTGGCATATATCAGTGTATCTAGTGTGTCCCTACACCTGGCATGTATCAGTGTATCTAGTGAGTGTCCCCACATCTGGCATATATCAGTGTATCTAGTGTGTGTCCCCACACCTGGCATATATCAGTGTATCTAGTGAGTGTCCCCACACCTGGCATGTATCAGTGTATCTAGTGTGTGTCCCCACACCTGGCATATATCAGTGTATCTAGTGTATGTCCCCCACACCTGGCATATATCAGTGTATCTAGTGTGTCCCCCACACCTGGCATGTATCAGTGTATCTAGTTTGTCCCCGAACACCTGGCATGTATCAGTGTATCTAGTGTGTGTCCCCACACCTGGCATGTATCAGTGTATCTAGTGTGTGTCCCCACACCTGGCATGTATCAGTGTATCTAGTGTGTGTCCCCACACCTAGCATATATCAGTGTATCTAGTGTGTCCCCCACAACTGGCATGTATCAGTGTATCTAGTGTGTGTCCCCACACCTGGCATATATCAGTGTATCTAGTGTGTCTCCCCACACCTGGCATATATCAGTGTATCTAGTGTGTGTCCCCACACCTGGCATGTATCAGTGTATCTAGTGTGTGTCCCCACACCTGGCATGTATCAGTGTATCTAGTGTGTCCCCCCACATCTGGCATGTATCAGTGTATCTAGTGTGTCCCCCACACCTGGCATATATCAGTGTATCTAGTGTGTCCCCCCACACCAGGCATGTATCAGTGTATCTAGTGTGTGTCCCCACACCTGGCATGTATCAGTGTATCTAGTGTGTGTCCCCACACCTGGCATGTATCAGTGTATCTAGAGTGTGTCCCCACACCTGGCCTATATCAGTGTATCTAGTGTGTGTCCCACACCTGGCATGTATCAGTGTATCTAGTGTGTGTCCCCACACCTGGCATATATCAGTGTATCTAGTGTGTGTCCCCACACCTGGCATGTATCAGTGTATCTAGTGTGTGTCCCCACACTTGGCATATCTCAGTGTATCTAGTGTGTGTCCCTACACATGGCATGTATCAGTGTATCTAGTGTGTGTCCCCACACCTGGCATATATTAGTGTATCTAGTGTGTGTCACTACACCTGGCATATATCAGTGTATCTAGTACATCAGTGTATCTAGTGTGTGTCCCCATACCTGGCATATATCATTGTATCTAGTGTGTGTCCCCACACCTGGCATATATCAGTGTATCTAGTGTGTGTCACTACACCTGGCATACATCAGTGTATCTAGTGTGTGTCCCCACACCTGGAATATATCAGTGTTTCTAGTGTGTGTCACTACACCTGGCATATATCAGTGTATCTAGTGTGTGTCCCCACACCTGGCATATATCAGTGTATCTAGTGTGTGTCACTACACCTGGCATATATCAGTGTATCTAGTGTGTGTCCCCACACCTGGTATATATCAGTGTATCTAGTGTGTGTCACTACACCTGGCATATATCAGTGTATCTAGTGTGTTTCACTACACCTGGCATATATCAGTGTATCTAGTGTGTGTCCCCACACCTGGCATATATCAGTGTATCTAGTGTGTGTCACTACACCTGGCATATATCAGTGTATCTAGTGTGTGTCCCCACACCTGGCATATATCAGTGTATCTAGTGTGTGTCACTACACCTGGCATACATCAGTGTATCTAGTGTGTGTCCCCACACCTGGCATATATCAGTGTATCTAGTGTGTGTCACTACACCTGGCATATATCAGTGTATCTAGTGTGTGTCCCCACACCTGGCATGTATCAGTGTATCTAGTGTGTGTCCCCACACCTGGCATGTATCAGTGTATCTAGTGTATGTCCCCACACCTGGCATATATCAGTGTATCTAGTGTGTGTCCCCACACCTGGCATGTATCAGTGTATCTAATGTGTGCCCCCACACCTGGCATGTATCAGTGTATCTAGTGTGTGTCCCCACACCTGGCATGTATCAGTGTATCTAGTCCCCCCCCACACCTGGCATGTATCAGTGTATCTAGTGTGTGTCTCCACACCTGGCATATATCAGTGTATCTAGTGTGTGTCCCCACACCTGGCATATATCAGTGTATCTAGTGTGTGTCCCCACACCTGGCATGTATCAGTGTATCTAGTATGTCCCCAACACCTGGCATGTATCAGTGTATCTAGTGTGTCCCCCCACACCTGGCATGTATCAGTGTATCTAGTGTGTCCTCCAACACCTGGCATGTATCAGTGTATCTAGTGTGTCCCCCCACACCTGGCATGTATCAGTGTATCTAGTGTGTTTGCCCACACCTGGCATGTATCAGTGTATCTAGTGTGTGTCCCCACACCTGGCATGTATCAGTGTATCTAGTGTGTGTCCCCACACCTGGCATATATCAGTGTATCTAGTGTGTCCCCCACACATGGCATGTATCAGTGTATATAGTGTGTGTCCCCACACCTGGCATATATCAGTGTATCTAGTGTGTCCCCCACACCTGGCATATATCAGTGTATCTAGTGTGTGTCCCACATCTGGCATATATCAGTGTATCTAGTGTGTGTCCCCACACCTGGCATATATCAGTGTATCTAGTGTGTCCCCCACACCTGGCATGTATCAGTGTATCTAGTGTGTCCCCCACACCTGGCATATATCAGTGTATCTAGTGTGTCCCCCACACCTGGCATGTATCAGTGTATCTAGTGTGTGTCCCCACACCTGGCATATATCAGTGTATCTAGTGTGTGTCCCCACACCTGGCATATATCAGTGTATCTAGTGTGTCCCCCACACCTGGCATGTATCAGTGTATCTAGTGTGTACCCACACCTGGCATATATCAGTGTATCTAGTGTGTCCCCCACACTTGGCATCTATCAGTGTATCTAGTGTGTGTTCCCACACCTGGCATATATCAGTGTATCTAGTGTATGTCCCCTACACCTGGCATGTATCAGTGTATCTAGTGTGTGTCCCCACACCTGGCATATATCAGTGTATCTAGTGTGTACCCCACACCTGGAATGTATCAGTGTATCTAGTGTGTGTCCCCACACCTGGCATGTATCAGTGTATCTAGTGTGTCCCTACACCTGGCATGTATCAGTGTATCTAGTGAGTGTCCCCACACCTGGCATATATCAGTGTATCTAGTGTGTCCCCACACCTGGCATATATCAGTGTATCTAGTGTGTCCCCCACACCTGGCATATATCAGTGTATCTAGTGTGTGTCCCCACACCTGGCATATATCAGTGTATCTAGTGTATGTCCCCCACACCTGGCATGTATCAGTGTATCTAGTGTGTGTCCCCACACCTGGCAAATATCAGTGTATCTAGTGTGTCCCCCACACCTGGCATGTATCAGCGTATCTAGTGTGTGTCCCCACACCTGGCATGTATCAGTGTTTCTAGTGTGTCCCTACACCTGGCATGTATCAGTGTATATAGTGAGTGTCCCCACACCTGGCATATATCAGTGTATCTAGTGTGTCCCCACACCTGGCATATATCAGTGTATCTAGTGTGTCCCTACACCTGGCATGTATCAGTGTATCTAGTGTATGTCCCCACATCTGGCATATATCAGTGTATCTAGTGTGTCCCCACACCTGCCATGTATCAGTGTATCTAGTGTGTGTCCCTACACCTGGCATATATCAGTATATCTAATGTATGTCCCCCACACCTGACATATATCAGTGTATCTAGTGTGTCCCTACACCTGGCATGTATCAGTGTATCTAGTGTGTGTCCCCCTTACCAGGCATATATCAGTGTATCTAGAGTGTGTCCCCCACACCTGGCATATATCAGTGTATCTAGTGTGTCTCCACACCTGGCATGTATCAGTGTATCTAGTGTATGTCCTCCACACCTGGCATATATCAGTGTATCTAGTGTGTGTCCCCACACCTGGCATATATCAGTGTATCTAGTGAGTGTCCCCACACCTGGCATATATCAGTGTATCTAGTGTGTCCCTACACCTGGCATGTATCAGTGTATCTAGTGAGTGTCCCCACATCTGGCATATATCAGTGTATCTAGTGTGTGTCCCCACACCTGGCATATATCAGTGTATCTAGTGAGTGTCCCCACACCTGGCATGTATCAGTGTATCTAGTGTGTGTCCCCACACCTGGCATATATCAGTGTATCTAGTGTATGTCCCCCACACCTGGCATATATCAGTGTATCTAGTGTGTCCCCCACACCTGGCATGTATCAGTGTATCTAGTTTGTGTCCCCACACCTGGCATGTATCAGTGTATCTAGTGTGTCCCCACACCTGGCATATATCAGTGTATCTAGTGTGTCCCCACACCTGGCATATATCAGTGTATCTAGTGTGTGTCCCCACACCTGGCATATATCAGTGTATCTAGTGTATGTCCCCCACACCTGGCATATATCAGTGTATCTAGTGTGTCCCCCACACCTGGCATGTATCAGTGTGTCTAGTTTGTGTCCCCACACCTGGCATGTATCAGTGTATCTAGTGTGTCCCCACACCTGGCATATATCAGTGTATCTAGTGTGTCCCCACACCTGACATATATCAGTGTATCTAGTGTGTGTCCCCACACCTGGCATGTATCAGTGTATCCAGTGTGTGTCACTAAACTTGGCATATATCAGTGTATCTAGTGTGTCGCCCACACCTGGCATATATCAGTGTATCTAGTGTGTGTCCCCACACCTGGCATATATCAGTGTATCTAGTGTATGTCCCCCACACCTGGCATGTATCAGTGTATCTAGTGTGTGTCCCCACACCTGGTATATATCAGTGTATCTAGTGTGTCCCCCACACCTGGCATGTATCAGTGTATCTAGTGTGTGTCCCCACATCTGGCATGTATCAGTGTATCTAGTGTGTCCCTACACCTGGCATGTATCAGTGTATCTAGTGTGTGTCCCCACACCTGGCATATATCAGTGTATCTAGTGTGTGTCCCCACACCTGGCATATATCAGTGCATCTAGTATGTCCCCCACACCTGGCATGTATCAGTGTATCTAGTGTGTGTCCCCACACCTGGCATGTATCAGTGTATCTAGTGTGTCCCTACACCTGGCATGTATCAGTGTATCTAGTGAGTGTCCCCACACCTGGCATATATCAGTGTATCTAGTGTGTCCCCACACCTGGCATATATCAGTGTATCTAGTGTGTCCCCCACACCTGGCATATATCAGTGTATCTAGTGTGTGTCCCCACACCTGGCATATATCAGTGTATCTAGTGTATGTCCCCCACACCTGGCATGTATCAGTGTATCTAGTGTGTGTCCCCACACCTGGCAAATATCAGTGTATCTAGTGTGTCCCCCACACCTGGCATGTATCAGCGTATCTAGTGTGTGTGCCCACACCTGGCATGTATCAGTGTTTCTAGTGTGTCCCTACACCTGGCATGTATCAGTGTATATAGTGAGTGTCCCCACACCTGGCATATATCAGTGTATCTAGTGTGTCCCCACACCTGGCATATATCAGTGTATCTAGTGTGTCCCTACACCTGGCATGTATCAGTGTATCTAGTGTATGTCCCCACATCTGGCATATATCAGTGTATCTAGTGTGTCCCCACACCTGCCATGTATCAGTGTATCTAGTGTGTGTCCCTACACCTGGCATATATCAGTGTATCTAGTGTGTCCCTACACCTGGCATACATCAGTGTATCTAGTGTGTGTCCTTACACCTGGCATATATCAGTGTATCTAGTGTGTGTCCCCACACCTGGCATATATCAGTGTATCTAGTGAGTGTCCCCACACCTGGCATATATCAGTGTATCTAGTGTGTGTCCCCACACCTGGCATATATCATTGTATCTAGTGAGTGTCCCCACACTTGGCATATATCAGTGGATCTAGTGTGTCCCCACACCTGGCATATATCAGTGTATCTAGTGTGTCCCTACACCTGGCATGTATTAGTGTATTTAGTGTATGTCCCCCACACCTTGCATATATCAGTGTATCTAGTGTGTCCCCACACCTGGCATGTATCAGTGTATCTAGTGTGTCCCCCACACCTGGCACATATCAGTGTATCTAGTGTGTCCCTACACCTGGCATGTATCAGTGTATCTAGTGTATGTCCCCCACACCTGGCATATATCTGTGTATCTAGTGTGTCCCTACACCTGGCATATATCAGTATATCTAATGTATGTCCCCCACACCTGACATATATCAGTGTATCTAGTGTGTCCCTACACCTGGCATGTATCAGTTTATCTAGTGTGTGTCCCCCTCACCAGGCATATATCAGTGTATCTAGAGTGTGTCCCCCACACCTGGCATATATCAGTGTATCTAGTGTGTCTCCACACCTGGCATGTATCAGTGTATCTAGTGTATGTCCTCCACACCTGGCATATATCAGTGTATCTAGTGTGTGTCCCCACACCTGGCATATATCAGTGTATCTAGTGAGTGTCCCCACACCTGGCATATATCAGTGTATCTAGTGTGTCCCTACACCTGGCATGTATCAGTGTATCTAGTGAGTGTCCCCACATCTGGCATATATCAGTGTATCTAGTGTGTGTCCCCACACCTGGCATATATCAGTGTATCTAGTGAGTGTCCCCACACCTGGCATGTATCAGTGTATCTAGTGTGTGTCCCCACACCTGGCATATATCAGTGTATCTAGTGTATGTCCCCCACACCTGGCATATATCAGTGTATCTAGTGTGTCCCCCACACCTGGCATGTATCAGTGTATCTAGTTTGTGTTTCCACACCTGGCATGTATCAGTGTATCTAGTGTGTCCCCACACCTGGCATATATCAGTGTATCTAGTGTGTCCCCACACCTGGCATATATCAGTGTATCTAGTGTGTGTCCCCACACCTGGCATATATCAGTGTATCCAGTGTGTGTCACTAAACTTGGCATATATCAGAGAATCTAGTGTGTCCCCCACACCTGGCATATATCAGTGTATCTAGTGTGTGTCCCCACACCTGGCATATATCAGTGTATCTAGTGTATGTCCCCCACACCTGGCATGTATCAGTGTATCTAGTGTGTGTCCCCACACCTGGCATATATCAGTGTATCTAGTGTGTCCCCCACACCTGGCATGTATCAGTGTATCTAGTGTGTGTCCCCACATCTGGCATGTATCAGTGTATCTAGTGTGTCCCTACACCTGGCATGTATCAGTGTATCTAGTGTGTGTCCCTACACCTGGCATATATAAGTGTATCTAGTGTGTGTCCCCACACCTGGCATATATCAGTGCATCTATTATGTCCCCCACACCTGGCATGTATCAGTGTATCTAGTGTGTGTCCCTACACCTGGCATGTATCAGTGTATCTAGTGCGTCCCTACACCTGGCATGTATCAGTGTATCTAGTGAGTGTCCCCACACCTGGCATATATCAGTGTATCTAGTGTGTCCCCACACCTGGCATATATCAGTGTATCTAGTGTGTCCCCCACACCTGGCATATATCAGTGTATCTAATGTGTGTCCCCACACCTGGCATATATCAGTGTATCTAGTATATGTCCCCCACACCTGGCATGTATCAGTGTATCTAGTGTGTGTCCCCACACCTGGCAAATATCAGTGTATCTAGTGTGTCCCCCACACCTGGCATGTATCAGTGTTTCTAGTGTGTGTCCCCACACCTGGCATGTATCAGTGTTTCTAGTGTGTCCCTACACCTGGCATGTATCAGTGTATATAGTGAGTGTCCCCACACCTGGCATATATCAGTGTATCTAGTGTGTCCCCACACCTGGCATATATCAGTGTATCTAGTGTGTCCCTACACCTGGCTTGTATCAGTGTATCTAGTGTATGTCCCCACATCTGGCATATATCAGTGTATCTAGTGTGTCCCCACACCTGCCATGTGTCAGTGTATCTAGTGTGTGTCCCTACACCTGGCATATATCAGTGTATCTAGTGTGTCCCTACACCTGGCATATATCAGTGTATCTAGTGTGTGTCCTTACACCTGGCATATATCAGTATATCTAATGTATGTCCCCCACACCTGACATATATCAGTGTATCTAGTGTGTCCCTACACCTGGCATGTATCAGTGTATCTAGTGTGTGTCCCCCTCACCAGGCATATATCAGTGTATCTAGAGTGTGTCCCCCACACCTGGCATATATCAGTGTATCTAGTGTGTCTCCACACCTGGCATGTATCAGTGTATCTAGTGTATGTCCTCCACACCTGGCATATATCAGTGTATCTAGTGTGTGTCCCCACACCTGGCATATATCAGTGTATCTAGTGAGTGTCCCCACACCTGGCATATATCAGTGTATCTAGTGTGTCCCTACACCTGGCATGTATCAGTGTATCTAGTGAGTGTCCCCACATCTGGCATATATCAGTATATCTAGTGTGTGTCCCCACAGCTGGCATATATCAGTGTATCTAGTGAGTGTCCCCACACCTGGTATGTATCAGTGTATCTAGTGTGTGTCCCCACACCTGGCATATATCAGTGTATCTAGTGTATGTCCCCCACACCTGGCATATATCAGTGTATCTAGTGTGTCCCCCACACCTGGCATGTATCAGTGTATCTAGTTTGTGTCCCCACACCTGGCATGTATCAGTGTATCTAGTGTGTCCCCACACCTGGCATATATCAGTGTATCTAGTGTGTGTCCCCACACCTGGCATATATCAGTGTATCTAGTGTATGTCCCCCACACCTGGCATGTATCAATGTATCTAGTGTGTGTCCCCACACCTGGCATATATCAGTGTATCTAGTGTGTCCCCCACACCTGGCATGTATCAGTGTATCTAGTGTGTGTCCCCACATCTGGCATGTATCAGTGTATCTAGTGTGTCCCTACACCTGGCATGTATCAGTGTATCTAGTGTGTGTCCCCACACCTGGCATATATCAGTGTATCTAGTGTGTGTCCCCACACCTGGCATATATCAGTGCATCTAGTATGTCCCCCACACCTGGCATGTATCAGTGTATCTAGTGTGTGTCCCCACACCTGGCATGTATCAGTGTATCTAGTGCGTCCCTACACCTGGCATGTATCAGTGTATCTAGTGAGTGTCCCCACACCTGGCATATATCAGTGTATCTAGTGTGTCCCCACACCTGGCATATATCAGTGTATCTCTTGTGTCCCCCACACCTGGCATATATCAGTGTATCTAATGTGTGTCCCCACACCTGGCATATATCAGTGTATCTAGTGTATGTCCCCCACACCTGGCATGTATCAGTGTATCTAGTGTGTCCCCCCACACCTGGCAAATATCAGTGTATCTAGTGTGTCCCCCACACCTGGCATGTATCAGTGTATCTAGTGTGTGTCCCCACACCTGGCATGTATCAGTGTTTCTAGTGTGTCCCTACACCTGGCATGTATCAGTGTATATAGTGAGTGTCCCCACACCTGGCATATATCAGTGTATCTAGTGTGTCCCCACACCTGCCATGTATCAGTGTATCTAGTGTGTGTCCCTACACCTGGCATATATCAGTGTATCTAGTGTGTCCCTACACCTGGCATATATCAGTGTATCTAGTGTGTGTCCTTACACCTGGCATATATCAGTGTATCTAGTGTGTGTCCCCACACCTGGCATATATCAGTGTATCTAGTGAGTGTCCCCACACCTGGCATATATCAGTGTATCTAGTGTGTGTCCCCACACCTGGCATATATCATTGTATCTAGTGAGTGTCCCCACACTTGGCATATATCAGTGTATCTAGTGTGTCCCCACACCTGGCATATATCAGTGTATCTAGTGTGTCCCTACACCTGGCACGTATCAGTGTATCTAGTGTCTGTCCCCCACACCTTGCATGTATCAGTGTATCTAGAGTGTCCCCACACCTGGCATGTATCAGTGTGTCTAGTGTGTCCCCCACACCTGGCATATATCAGTGTATCTAGTGTGTCCCTACACCTGGCATGTATCAGTGTATCTAGTGTATGTCCCCCACACCTGGCATATATCTGTGTATCTAGTGTGTCCCTACACCTGGCATATATCAGTATATCTAATGTATGTCCCCCACACCTGACATATATTAGTGTATCTAGTGTGTCCCTACACCTGGCATGTATCAGTGTATCTAGTGTGTGTCCCCCTCACCAGGCATATATCAGTGTATCTAGAGTGTGTCCCCCACACCTGGCATATATCAGTGTATCTAGTGTGTCTCCACACCTGGCATGTATCAGTGTATCTAGTGTATGTCCTCCACACCTGGCATATATCAGTGTATCTAGTGTGTGTCCCCACACCTGGCATATATCAGTGTATCTAGTGAGTGTCCCCACACCTGGCATATATCAGTGTATCTAGTGTGTCCCTACACCTGGCATGTATCAGTGTATCTAGTGTGTGTCCCCACACCTGGCATGTATCAGTGTATCTAGTGTGTGTCCCCACACCTGGCATATATCAGTGTATCTAGTGTGTCCCCCACACCTGGCATGTATCAGTGTATCTAGTGTGTGTCCCCACACCTGGCATATATCAGTGTATCTAGTGTGTGTCCCCACACCTGGCATATATCAGTGTATCTAGTGTGTGTCCCCACACCTGGCATGTATCAGTGTATCTAGTGTGTGTCCCCACACCTGGCATGTATCAGTGTATCTAGTGTGTCACCCACATCTGGCATGTATCAGTGTATCTAGTGTTTCCCACCACACCTTGCATATATCAGTGTATCTAGTGTGTCCCCCCACACCTGGCATGTATCAGTATATCTAGTGTGTCCCCCACACCTGGCATATGTCAGTGTATCTAGTGTGTCCCCCCACACCTGGCATGTATCAGTGTATCTAGTGTGTGTCCCCACACCTGGCATATATCAGTGTATCTAGTGTCCCCCCCACACCTGGCATGTATCAGTGTATCTAGTGTGTGTCCCCACACCTGGCATGTATCAGTGTATCTAGTGTGTCCCCCACACCTGACATGTATCAGTGTATCTAGTGTGTCCCAACACCTGGCATATATCAGTGTATCTAGTGTGTCCCCCACACCTGGCATGTATCAGTGTATATAGTTTGTGTCCCCACACCTGGCATATATCAGTGTATCTAGTGTGTCCCCCACACCTGGCATGTATCAGCGTATCTAGTGTCCCCCACACCTGACATATATCAGTGTATCTAGTGTGTGTCCCCACACCTGGCATATATCAGTGTATCTAGTGTGTCCCCCACACCTGGCATGTATCAGTGTATCTAGTGTGTTCCCCACACCTGGCATATATCAGTGTATCTAGTGTGTCCCCCACACCTGGCATGTATCAGTGTATCTAGTGTGTGTCCCCACACCTGGCATATATCAGTGTATCTAGTGTGTGTCCCCACACCTGGCATATATCAGTGTATCTAGTGTGTGTCCCCACACCTGGCATGTATCAGTGTATCTAGTGTGTGTCCCCACACCTGGTATATATCAGTGTATCTAGTGTGTGTCCCCACACCTGGCATATATCAGTGTATCTAGTGTGTCCCCCACACCTGGCATGTATCAGTGTATCTAGTGTGTCCCCACACCTGGCATATATCAGTGTATCTAGTGTGTCCCCCACACCTGGCATGTATAGATGTATCTAGTGTGTGTCCCCACGCCTGGCATATATCAGTGTATCTAGTGTGTGTCCCCACACCTGGCATACATCAGTGTATCTAGTGTGTCCCCCACACCTGGCATGTATCAGTGTATCTAGTGTGTGTCCCCACACCTGGCATATATCAGTGTATCTAGTGTGTCCCCTACACCTGGCATGTATCAGTGTATCTAGTGTGTGTCCCCACACCTGGAATATATCAGTGTATCTAGTGTGTGTCCCCACACCTGGCATGTATCAGTGTATCTAGTGTGTCTCTACACCTGGCATGTATCAGTGTATCTAGTGAGTGTCCCCACACCTGGCATATATCAGTGTATCTAGTGTGTCCCCACACCCGGCATATATCAGTGTATCTAGTGTGTGCCCCACACCTGGTATATATCAGTGTATCTAGTGTGTGTCCCCACACCTGGCATATATCAGTGTATCTAGTGTATGTCCCCCACACCTGGGATGTATCAGTGTATCTAGTGTGTGTCCCCACACCTGGCAAATATCAGTGTATCTAGTGTGTCCCCCACACCTGGCATGTATCAGTGTATCTAGTGTGTGTCCCCACACCTGGCATGTATCAGTGTATCTAGTGTGTCCCTACACCTGGCATGTATCAGTGTATATAGTCAGTGTCCCCACACCTGGCATATATCAGTGTATCTAGTGTGTCCCCACACCTGCCATATATCAGTGTATCTAGTGTGTCCCTACACCTGGCATGTATCAGTGTATCTAGTGTATGTCCCCACATCTGGCATATATCAGTGTATCTAGTGTGTCCCACACCTGGCATGTATCAGTGTATCTAGTGTGTGTCCCTACACCTGGCATATATCAGTGTATGTAGTGTGTCCCTACACCTGGTATATATCAGTGTATCTAGTGTGTGTCCTTACACCTGGCATATATCAGTGTATCTAGTGTGTGTCCCCACACCTGGCATATATCAGTGTATCTAGTGAGTGTCCCCACACCTGGCATATATCTGTGTATCTAGTGTGTGTCCCCACACCTGGCATATATCAGTGTATCTAGTGAGTGTCCCCACACCTGGCATATATCAGTGTATCTAGTGTGTCCCCACACCTGGCATATATCAGTGTATCTAGTGTGTCCCTACACCTGGCATGTATCAGTGTATCTAGTGTATGTCCCCCACACCTGGCATATATCAGTGTATCTAGTGTGTCCCCACACCTGGCATATATCAGTGTATCTAGTGTGTCCCTACACCTGGCATGAATCAGTGTATCTAGTGTATGTCCCTCACACCTGGCATATATCAGTGTATCTAGTGTATGTCCCCCACACCTGGCATATATCAGTGTATCTAGTGTGTCCCTACACCTGGCATATATCAGTATATCTAATGTATGTCCCTCACACCTGGCATATATCAGTGTATCTAGTGTATGTCCCCCACACCTGGCATATATCAGTGTATCTAGTGTGTCCCTACACCAGGCATATATCAGTGTATCTAGTGTGTCCCTACACCTGGCATATATCAGTGTATCTAGTGTGTCCCTACACCTGGCATGTATCAGTGTATCTAGAGTGTGTCCCCCACACCTGGCATATATCAGTGTATCTAGTGGGTCTCCACACCTGGCATGTATCAGTGTATCTAATGTGTGTCCCCCACACCAGGCATGTATCAGTGTATCTAGTGTATGTCCCCCACACCTGGCATATATCAGTGTATCTAGTGTGTGTCCCCACACCTGGCATATATCAGTGTATCTAGTGAGTGTCCCCACATCTGGCATATATCAGTGTATCTAGTGTGTCCCTACACCTAGCATGTATCAGTGTATCAAGTGTGTGTCCCTAAACCTGGCATGTATCAGTGAATCTAGTGTGTCCCCCATACCTGGCATATATCAGTGTATCTAGTGTGTCCCTACACCTGGCATATATCAGTGTATCTAGTGTGTCCCCCACACCTGGCATGTATCAGTGTATCTAGTGTTTCCCCCCACACCTGGCATGTATCAGTGTATCTAGTGTGTCCCCCACACCTGGCATATATCAGTGTATCTAGTGTGTCCCCCACACCTGGCATATATCAGTGTATCTAGTGTGTCCCTACACCTGGCATATATCAGTGTATCTAGTGTGTCCCCCACACCTGGCATGTATCAGTGTATCTAGTGCGTGTCCCCACACCTGGCATGTATCAGTGTATCTATTGTGTGTCCCTACACCTGGCATGTATCAGTGTATCTAGTGTGTGTCCCCACACCTGGCACGTATCAGTGTATCTAGTGTGGCCCCCACACCTGGCATGTATCAGTGTATCTAGTGTGTGTCCCCACACCTGGCATGTATCAGTGTATCTAGTGTGTGTCCCCACACCTGGCATGTATCAGTGTATCTAGAGTGTCCCCACACCTGGCATATATCAGTGTAACTAGTGTGTCCCCCACAACTGACATGTATCAGTGTATCTAGTGTGTGTCCCCACACCTGGCATATATCAGTGTATCTAGTGTGTCCCCCACACCTGGCATGTATCAGTGTATCTAGTGTGTCCCCCACACCTGGCATATATCAGTGTATCTAGTGTGTGTCCCCACACCTGGCATATATCAGTGTATCTAGTGTGTGCCCCACACCTGGTATATATCAGTGTATCTAGTGTGTGTCCCCACACCTGGCATATATCAGTGTATCTAGTGTATGTCCCCCACTACCTGGGATGTATCAGTGTATCTAGTGTGTGTCCCCACACCTGGCAAATATCAGTGTATCTAGTGTGTCCCCCACACCTGGCATGTATCAGTGTATCTAGTGTGTGTCCCCACACCTGGCATGTATCAGTGTATCTAGTGTGTCCCTACACCTGGCATGTATCAGTGTATATAGTCAGTGTCCCCACACCTGGCATATATCAGTGTATCTAGTGTGTCCCCACACCTGCCATATATCAGTGTATCTAGTGTGTCCCTACACCTGGCATGTATCAGTGTATCTAGTGTATGTCCCCACATCTGGCATATATCAGTGTATCTAGTGTGTCCCACACCTGGCATGTATCAGTGTATCTAGTGTGTGTCCCTACACCTGGCATATATCAGTGTATGTAGTGTGTCCCTACACCTGGTATATATCAGTGTATCTAGTGTGTGTCCTTACACCTGGCATATATCAGTGTATCTAGTGTGTGTCCCCACACCTGGCATATATCAGTGTATCTAGTGAGTGTCCCCACACCTGGCATATATCTGTGTATCTAGTGTGTGTCCCCACACCTGGCATATATCAGTGTATCTAGTGAGTGTCCCCACACCTGGCATATATCAGTGTATCTAGTGTGTCCCCACACCTGGCATATATCAGTGTATCTAGTGTGTCCCTACACCTGGCATGTATCAGTGTATCTAGTGTATGTCCCCCACACCTGGCATATATCAGTGTATCTAGTGTGTCCCCACACCTGGCATATATCAGTGTATCTAGTGTGTCCCTACACCTGGCATGAATCAGTGTATCTAGTGTATGTCCCTCACACCTGGCATATATCAGTGTATCTAGTGTATGTCCCCCACACCTGGCATATATCAGTGTATCTAGTGTGTCCCTACACCTGGCATATATCAGTATATCTAATGTATGTCCCTCACACCTGGCATATATCAGTGTATCTAGTGTATGTCCCCCACACCTGGCATATATCAGTGTATCTAGTGTGTCCCTACACCAGGCATATATCAGTGTATCTAGTGTGTCCCTACACCTGGCATATATCAGTGTATCTAGTGTGTCCCTACACCTGGCATGTATCAGTGTATCTAGAGTGTGTCCCCCACACCTGGCATATATCAGTGTATCTAGTGGGTCTCCACACCTGGCATGTATCAGTGTATCTAATGTGTGTCCCCCACACCAGGCATGTATCAGTGTATCTAGTGTATGTCCCCCACACCTGGCATATATCAGTGTATCTAGTGTGTGTCCCCACACCTGGCATATATCAGTGTATCTAGTGAGTGTCCCCACATCTGGCATATATCAGTGTATCTAGTGTGTCCCTACACCTAGCATGTATCAGTGTATCAAGTGTGTGTCCCTAAACCTGGCATGTATCAGTGAATCTAGTGTGTCCCCCATACCTGGCATATATCAGTGTATCTAGTGTGTCCCTACACCTGGCATATATCAGTGTATCTAGTGTGTCCCCCACACCTGGCATGTATCAGTGTATCTAGTGTTTCCCCCCACACCTGGCATGTATCAGTTTATCTAGTGTGTCCCCCACACCTGGCATATATCAGTGTATCTAGTGTGTCCCCCACACATGGCATATATCAGTGTATCTAGTGTGTCCCTACACCTGGCATATATCAGTGTATCTAGTGTGTCCCCCACACCTGGCATGTATCAGTGTATCTAGTGCGTGTCCCCACACCTGGCATGTATTAGTGTATCTATTGTGTGTCCCTACACCTGGCATGTATCAGTGTATCTAGTGTGTGTCCCCACACCTGGCACGTATCAGTGTATCTAGTGTGGCCCCCACACCTGGCATGTATCAGTGTATCTAGTGTGTGTCCCCACACCTGGCATGTATCAGTGTATCTAGTGTGTGTCCCCACACCTGGCATGTATCAGTGTATCTAGAGTGTCCCCACACCTGGCATATATCAGTGTAACTAGTGTGTCCCCCACAACTGACATGTATCAGTGTATCTAGTGTGTGTCCCCACACCTGGCATATATCAGTGTATCTAGTGTGTCCCCCACACCTGGCATGTATCAGTGTATCTAGTGTGTCCCCCACACCTGGCATATATCAGTGTATCTAGTGTGTGTCCCCACACCTGGCATATATCAGTGTATCTAGTGTGTCCCCCACACCTGGCATGTATCAGTGTATCTAGTGTGTCCCCCACACCTTGCATATATCAGTGTATCTAGTGTGTCCCCCACACCTGGCATGTATCAGTGTATCTAGTGTGTGTCCCCACACCTGGCATATATCAGTGTATCTATTGTGTGTCCCCACACCTGGCATATATCAGTGTATCTAGTGTGTCCCCCACACCTGGCATGTATCAGTGTATCTAGTGTGTCCCCGCACCTGGCATATATCAGTGTATCTAGTGTGTCCCCCACACATGGCATGTATCAGTGTATCTAGTGTGTGTCCCCACACCTGGCATATATCAGTGTATCTAGTGTGTCCCAACACCTGGCATGTATCAGTGTATCCAGTGTGTGTCACTACACTTGGCATATATCAGTGTATCTAGTGTGTCCCCCACACCTGGCATATATCAGTGTATCTAGTGTGTGTCCCCACAACTGGCATATATTAGTGTATCTAGTGTATGTCCCCCACACATGGCATGTATCAGTGTATCTAGTGTGTGTCCCCACACCTGGCATATATCAGTGTATCTAGTGTGTGTCCCACACCTGGCATGTATCAGTGTATCTAGTGTGTGTCCCCACATCTGGCATGTATCAGTGTATCTAGTGTGTCCCTACACCTGGCATGTATCAGTGTATCTAGTGTGTGTCCCCACACCTGGCATATATCACTGTATCTAGTGTGTGTCCCCACACCTGGCATATATCAGTGCTTCTAGTATGTCCCCCACACCTGGCATGTATCATTGTATCTAGTGTGTGTCCCCACACCTGGCATGTATCAGTGTATCTAGTGTGTCCCTACACCTGGCATGTATCAGTGTATCTAGTGAGTGTCCCCACACCTGGCATATATCAGTGTATCTAGTGTGTCCCCACACCTGGCATATATCAGTGTATCTAGTGTGTCCCCAAAACCTGGCATATATCAGTGTATCTAGTGTGTGTCCCCACACCTGGCATATATCAGTGTATCTAGTGTATGTCCCCCACACCTGGCATGTATCAGTGTATCTAGTGTGTTTCCCCACACCTGGCAAATATCAGTGTATCTAGTGTGTCCCCCACACCTGGCATGTATCAGTGTATCTAGTGTGTGTCCCCACACCTGGCATGTTTCAGTGTATCTAGTGTGTCCCTACACCTGGCATGTATCAGTGTATATAGTGAGTGTCCCCACACCTGGCATATATCAGTGTATCTAGTGTGTCCCCACACCTGGCATATATCAGTGTATCTAGTGTGTGTCCCCACACCTGGCATATATCAGTGTATCTAGTGAGTGTCCCCACACCTGGCATATATCAGTGTATCTAGTGTGTGTCCCCACACCTGGCATATATCAGTGTATCTAGTGAATGTCACCACACCTGGCATATATCAGTGTATCTAGTGTGTCCCCACACCTGGCATATATCAGTGTATCTAGTGTGTCCCTACACCTGGCATGTATCAGTGTATCTAGTGTATGTCCCCCACACCTGGCATATATCAGTATATCTAATGTATGTCCCCCACACCTGGCATATATCAGTGTATCTAGAGTGTGTCCCCCATACCTGGCATATATCAGTGTATCTAATGTGTCCCCACACCTGGCATATATCAGTGTATCTAGTGTGTCCCTACACCTGGCATTTATCAGTGTATCTAGTGTGTGTCCCTACACCTGGCATTTATCAGTGTATCTAGTGTGTGTCCCCCACATCTGGCATGCAGTGGCGTATCTATTGTGCGTTCACAAATGTTTACCTCAATTCACGTGTAATCTGTTTGAAAAGAATATGTTGCATCGTTATGGAATTTTTGCTGCCGTCTTATATTTATTCCCACCCACGGTGCCATGGATCGATATGGGGCAGACAGCGGTAAACTGATGTAGTGAGAACAGGTTACCAAAGAAGAGGAATTGTCATCGGTGAAAGCAGTTCACGCGATCACGATGAACAAATCCGCACGAAGAAGTCGAGGAAAGTCGGTGAGCAACTGATGATGATGTTGTAGAACAAAGGGAAACCATTCAGAGAAGTTGCGTGTCACGTGACATTAGTTGTGTGGTACACGGGAAGGAGACGGCTGGACAAAGTTAGTCTAGCCAGGGTCCCAGTAGAGAGAGGACGTGAAACGAGTGTCGAAAGTGAAGCGAGATGAATTCAACAGTGCTTTCGTATTTGAACAACACATCAGCCTGAGGCGAAAGTGTTAGACACAAGCCGGACGGCCAATTGAGTAAGCATTCAGTTCAGTGACGGCTCTCCGAGTTGACGGCGATTGAGAATGCTCCATGCCGATGTCAAGGGCAAGTGACTGTAAGTTGACCATAGAATAACCATTGTAGTATAGCGGTGTTTTAGAACTACTAACAGTAATTAGAAGTGTGATATACCTATTGCATGACACCACGCATCTTTCGGGAATGATTGATGTTATGTGCGGTGATCATTGTTGATAATAAACACCGACGAATGGCAAGGACATGGAGTTGTCCTCTGTTTACATGTGATGAATGTTCCTGTTTATTTCTGTCACTGCGGCTGAACAAACGAGCCAGCAAACAGCTACATGGCACACGGAATATGCCTTTGATAGGTCCAAAGGCAACTGAAATCATGGAAAGTTATGATCTATAAGTTATGCTATCTATTAGTTATATGCACTCACACACAGCAAGAGAAAACTTGCGTGTTATGCAGAAGTATCACACAGTATAATAATCTTGCTTCGCTATACCAACCCTTATCATATGTATTATTGATGGTCGAGACAGGAACACTGAGCTGATCCACGACTCGGTGATCGAGTGAAATGGCGTGTCATGACCGCCCACGCTTTCCGGCATGGCACATGATGGATGGATGCATCTTATAGAACCCCAAGACCCATCTCTAAAATTATCTGATCAGGGAATTGCTGTCGAGGGGAAACTCGAAACTCAAGATTACTAGTGCAGAGGATCATAGGGAAGAGGAAAAGCCCCTCCACGGTAGTCAACATGATATCGGAGGACGGAGTAATCCCTCAAATCATTAGATGGGTCAAGATAGAGTAAGCACCAGAGCACTACATATCCACAGTTCTGCTGGGCTCTAGGTGCCAGAAGTTCTGGCACATCCGTGTCCTCAAGCAAAGATCGACACGGACTTCGGGGAGCCTAACCCAAACAGAAAGTGCGCCAACTGCCTCGGCAACCACGGCGCCAGGTATCTCGGCTACCCCTGCCACAAAGACAGCAAATACGCAATGAAGATTGCCATCAAATCTAATCTGCCGTATAAAGTAATAAAGAGTATCGGAGGCAGTACGCGGCGACCACACGAGTTACTAGAAGTGACAAATCGCAACTGGAAGGCCAACTGTAGGACCTGAGATCCAAGTTCACCAGCATCGAGGTACAGCAAGACAAGGCACAAGAGACCCAAATAACAGCCGTTCCGCGCAGCCTGGGGGAACTAAAGCAAGTTCAGCAGAAGATTGAGCAGGATGTCGCTCGAATGGCTGTAGTAAAAGCGGAGACAGAAGAAACGCTATCAACAATACAAAAAGAAAGAGAAAAGATAGAACAGCTTAAGTCTAAAAATAACACGACAGAAACAGAAGATACCAAGTCACAAATAGAAGAGAAAGAACCAAACAAAGACATAGAAGAGATAGATATCCAAACAGACAGTGACCAAGATTGGTCGGTTGCCAAGGGAAGAGATTACTCTCAGCAAGAACAACCGTTCACGACACAATGTACTAAAGAAGACCCAGAAGATACGAAAATAGATCAAGACCAAGACGAAAGGAAGATGACAACTGGTAAAACTCTCTGAAGGAAAAAAACACCATAAGTCGGAGGCGGGTACACAATTATGCCAGGCTTTAACAAGTGTGTGATTCTGGGCAGACATGTCAAATCACAAGGATGAAACGAATACAATGACAACAAATCAGAAGCCAGGAAGCAGAGATACACATCTCCATTTACGAAAGAAGAGTGCGAGATACACCATAAGGGCCTCGAATATAACGAAATCGATAAATCGACGGCTGAACGGGGACATTCTTCTCTAGAATTGGAATTGGATTTGGAATTCATACCAGTATAACAGCCTGGTATTCTGAGATAAATAGCAAATATTGTTTTTCACATTTTCATTTTCTCCTCATTGTTCTCATTTTCTTCATCTTTTTATTCTTCTCATCCCGTTCTTACGCCTTAATGTAGTCACTGTAGGGTATCCTCCGTTACTATGTGTTGTGTTTTGCGTGTGTATTTGTGTGCTGATGAAGGTTAGTCGCCGCAACGTCCTTTGTATTGTTCGTAATTCTGTTCCGTAAAGCCGCATTACTTTGTGTCTTTTTCTACGGCTGTCTGTATGTGTACTTGTTTCTCTGTGTCTGGCTCATACCTTTCTGTCTGTGTGTAAATCTGTCTGTCTGACTGTATGTCTTCTATTCTAGTACTTGCTCTGACAGATTGTAATTCTACATATGCACTTGTGGAATTATGCTCATATATGTTTATGTGCGAATGAGTGTATGTCTGTCTTTCGTCTGTCTGTCTATCAGTCTGCATGTCTGTGTCTGGATTATATTGGTCTGTACATCGGTAGGTCTGTTTGGCTGCCTATATCTCTATGCCTATGTTCGCTCCTACATATTGTAAATCTACGAAAGTCTGTACATATGTGACTGCGCTCATACATGCATGCATGTCTGCATGTCAGTCTGTCTGCCTGTCTGCCTGCCTTTCTGTCTACAACTCACATAATGGCTCCGACAGAGTGTAGGTTACAATATTCTCTACACGCGGGACTATATTTTTATTTGTCTGCGTGTGTGTGTTTCTATATCCATCTGTCTGTCAGTCACCTTGTCTGTCTATCACCCTGTCTGTCTGTCAACCTGTCTGTCAGTCGCCCTATCTGCCTGTCACCCTGTCTGGCTGTCACAATGTCTAGCTATCAACCTGTCTGTCTGTCACCCTGTCTCTCTGTCTATCATTCTGTCTGTCTGTCACGCTGCCTGTCTGTCACCCTATCCGTCTGTCACCCTGTCTGTCTGACTATCATTCTGTCTGTCTGTCACCCTGTCTGTCTGTCACCCTGTCTGTCTGTCACCCTGTCTGTCTCTCACCCTGTCTGTTTGTCTATCATTCTGTCTGTCTGTCACACTGTCTGTCTCTCACCCTATCTGTCTCTCACCCTGTATGTCTGTCTATCATTCTGTCTGTCTGTCACCCTGTCTGTATGTCACCCTGTCTGTCACCCTCTATGTCTGTAACCCTGTCTGTCTATCACCCTGTCTGTATGTCACCCTGTCTGTATGTCACCCTGTCTGACTGTCACCCTGTCTGTCTGTCACCATGTCTGTCTCTCACCATGTGTGTCTGTCTATCATTCTGTCTGTCTGTCACCCTGTCTTTCACCCTGTCTGTCACCCTGTCTGTATGTCACGCTGTCTGTATTTCACCATTTCTGTCTGACACCCAGTTTGTATGTCACCCTGCCTGTCTGTCACCCTGTCTGTCTGTCACCCTGTCTGTCTCTCACCCTGTGTGTCTGTCTATCATTCTGTCTGTCTGTCTCCATGTCTGTCACCCTGTCTGTCAACCTGTCTGTCTGTCACCATGTCTGTCACACTGTCTGTCTGTCACCATGTATGTCACCCTGTCTGTCACCATGTCTGTCACCCTGTCTGTCAATCTGTCTGTCTGTCACCATGTCTGTCACCCTGTCTGTCACAATGTCTGTCTGTCACCATGTCTGTCACCCTGTCTGTCACCATGTCTGTCACCCTGTCTGTCACCATGTCTGTCACCCTGTCTGTCTATCACCATGTCTGTCACCCTGTCTGTCACCCTGTCTGTCACCCTGTCTGTCACCCTGTCTGTCTGTCACCCTGTCTTTCACCCTGTCTGTCACCATTTCTGTCTGTCATCCTGTCTGTCACCCTGTCTGTCACCATGTCTGTCACCCTGTCTGTCAACATGTCTGTCACCCTGTCTGTCACCCTGTCTGTCACCCTGTCTGTCACCCTGTCTGTCTGTCACCCTGTCTGTCTGTCACCCTGTCTGTCTGTCACCCTGTCTGTCACCATGTCTGTCTGTCACCCTGTCTGTCATCATGTCTGTCACCCTGTCTGTCTGTCAACCTGTCTATCACCATGTCTGTCTGTCACCCTGTCTGTATGTCACCCTGTCTGTCTGTCACCATGTCTATCTGTCACCGTGTCTGTCACCATGTCTGTCACCATGTCTGTCACCCTGTCTGTCACAATGTCTGTCTGTCACCATGTCTGTCATCCTGTCTGTCACCATGTCTGTCACCCTGTCTGTCACCATGTCTGTCACCCTGTCTGTCTATCACAATGTCTGTCACCCTGTCTGTCACCCTGTCTGTCACCCTGTCTGTCACCCTGTCTGTCACCCTGTCTGTCTGTCACCCTGTCTTTCACCCTGTCTGTCACCATTTCTGTCTGTCATCCTGTCTGTCACCCTGTCTGTCACCATGTCTGTCACCCTGTCTGTCACCATGTCTGTCACCCTGTCTGTCACCCTGTCTGTCACCCTGTCTGTCTGTCACCCTGTCTGTCTGTCACCCTGTCTGTCTGTCACCCTGTCTGTCACCATGTCTGTCTGTCACCCTGTCTGTCATCATGTCTGTCACCCTGTCTGTCTGTCAACCTGTCTGTCACCATGTCTGTCTGTCACCCTGTCTGTATGTCACCCTGTCTGTCTGTCACCATGTCTGTCTGTCACCGTGTCTGTCTGTCACCATGTCTGTCACCATGTCTGTCACCCTGTCTGTCACCCTGTCTGTCACCTTGTCTGTCTGTCACTCTGTCTGTCACTCTGTCTGTCTGTCACCATGTCTGTCACCCTTTGTCACCCTGTCTGTCTGTCAGCCTGTCTGTCTGTCACCATGACTGTCACCCTGTCAGTCACACTGTCTGTCACTCTGTCTGTTTGTCACCCTGTCTGTCACCCTGTCTGTCACCCTGTCTGTCACCCTGTCTGTCACCCTGTCTGTCACCCTGTCTGTCACTCTGTCTGTCACCCTGTCTGTCTGTCACCCTGTCTGTCTGTCACCCTGTCTGTCTGTCACCCTGTCTGTCACCATGTATGTCTGTCACCCTGTCTGTCTATCATTCTGTCTGTCTGTCTGTCACCCTGTCTGTCTAGCATTCTGTCTGTCTGTCACCCTGTCTGTCACTCTGTCTGTCACCCTGACTGTCTGTCACCCTGCCTATCTGTCACTCTGTCTGTCACCCTGTCTGTCTGTCACCATGTCAGTCACCCTGTCTGTCACCATGTCTGTCTGTCACCCTGTCTGTCACCCTGTCTGTCACCCTGTCTGTCACCATGTCTGTCACTCTGTCTGTCTGTCACCATGTCTGTCACCCTATCTGTCATCCTGTCTGTATGTCACTCTGTCTGTCTGTCATCCTGTATGTCACCCTGTCTGTCACCCTGTCTGTCACCCTGTCTGTCTGTCATCCTGTCTGTCACCCTGTCTGTCTGTCACCCTGTTTGTCTGTCACCCTGTCTGTCACCTGTCTGTCTGTCACCCTGTCTGTCACCCTGTCTGTCTGTCACCATGTCTGTCACCCTGTCTGTCACCCTGTCTGTCTGTCACCCTGTCTGTCTGTCACCCTGTCTGTCACCCTGTCTGTCTGTCACTCTGTCTGTCTGTCACCATGTCTGTCACCCTGTCTGTCTATCACCCTGTCTGTCTATCACTCTGTCTGTCTGTCACCATCTCTGTCACCCTGTCTGTCACCCTGTCTGTCTGTCACCCTGTCTGTCACCCTGTCAGTCACCTTGGCTGTCACCCTGTCTGTCACCCTTTCTGTCTGTCACCCTGCCTGTCACCCTGTCTGTCTGTCACCCTGTCTGTCACCCTGTATGTCTGTCACCCTGTCTGTCACCCTGTCTGTCTGTCACCCTGTCTGTCACGCTGTCTGTCACCATGTCTGTCACCCTGTCTGTCACTCTGTCTGTCACCCTGTCTGTCTGTCACCCTGTCTTTCTGTCACCATGTCTATAAACCTGTCTGTCTGTCACTCTGTCTGTCACCATGTCTGCCTGTCATCCTGTCTGTCACCCTGTCTGTCACCCTGTCTGTCTGTCACCCTGTCTGTCTGTCACCCTGTCTGTCAGTCACCCTGTCTGTCTGTCACCCTGTCTGTAACCGTGTCTGTCTATCATTCTGTCTGTCTCTCACTCTGTCTGTCACACTGTCTGTATATCATTCTGTCTGTCTGTCACCCTGTCTGTCACCCTGTCTGTCTGTCACCCTGTCTGTCTGTCACCCTGTCTGTCACCCTGTCTGTCTATTCTGTCTGTCTGTCACCCTGTCTGTCACTCTGTCTGTCACCCTGTCTGTCTGTCACCCTGTCTTTCTGTCACCCTGTCTGTCTGTCACCCTGTCTGTCTATCATTCTGTCTGTCTGTCACCCTGTCTTTCACCCTGTCTGTCTGTCACCCTGTCTGTATGTCACTCTGTCTGTCTGTCTGTCTGTCACCCTGTGTGTGTGTGTGTGTGTGCATGTGTACACGTCTGTCGGTATGCCAGCTCTCCATGTCTGCTAGTTTACTTACCTGTCTGCTAGTCTGTCAGGCGTGGGTACATTGTGTCTGTCAGTGTGCTTAAGTGACCTCACGTTGCGTGTCTGTCCGTCTGTCTGTCTCTCAGTGTGACCATGTTCTGTCTGTCTCTCCGTGTGACCATGTTCTGTCTGTCTCTCAGTGTGACCATGTTCTGTCTGTCTCTCAGTGTGACCATGTTCTGTCTGTCTCTCAGTGTGACCATGTTCTGTCTGTCTCTCAGTGTAACCATGTTCTGTCTGTCTCTCAGTGTGACCATGTTGTGTCTGTCTCTCAGTGTGACCCTGTTCTGTCTGTCTCTCAGTGTGACCATGTTCTGTCTGTCTCTCAGTGTGACCATGTTCTGTCTGTCTCTCAGTGTGACCATGTTCTGTCTGTCTCTCAGTGTGACCATGTTCTGTCTGTCTCTCAGTGTGACCATGTTCTGTCTGTCTCTCAGTGTGACCATGTTCTGTCTGTCTCTCAGTGTGACCATGTTCTGTCTGTCTCTCAGTGTGACCATGTTCTGTCTGTCTCTCAGTGTGACCATGTTCTGTCTGTCTCTCAGTGTGACCATGTTCTGTCTGTCTCTCAGTGTGACCATGTTCTGTCTGTCTCTCAGTGTGACCATGTTCTGTCTGTCTCTCAGTGTGACCATGTTATGTCTGTCTTTAAAGGTAGGTATTATTTATGTTTATGGCAATAAATTAGACTGTTTTGCGTACACACACAGAGTGTTACAGAGATTCGAGTAAATGCACACGTACCTTCACAAAATCATATGTTACTGTTGTTACTGCTGTCATCACCAGGCGGCCGTGGTGATTTACACCGAGCTTGTTATCGAAGGTGAAGTACAGAACATGCTTCTAGGTGCAGTGTACGAGCGACCCGGTCCCACCATCGAAATCAAGATTTACAACTTCACCGACTCGACTTTATTCAAGTGAGTGATTGTTTGCAAGTGCAGACACTCAAATAATTAGGCACATGAATAGCATCAGACGGAATATGCACTATGGAGATAAAGAACAGAGTAGGACACGCAAAAACTGCATTTTATCAAATGAAGAACAGTTTATGCAATACGTAATTGACCATGAAAGTTACAAAAATAGTTCTTGCATGTTACATAGAACCAATGATAATATGCGGCTACGATTCTTGGACAATTAGTAAACAGACGAAAAAACTCCCCAAGAGCCTTGAAATGTTGGTTTGTAGAAAAATGCTGCAAATTCATTGAACAGCCAGTATTTGCAATCTGGATATTTTAGGGGATGCTACATGTGCCGTCGGAGATCGACATTTATGGAGAAGCATGATCGCCCACGCCAGCTGGTAACTCACTTGATGATGATCAACTGGTTCAATGACATCTTAAATATGTGATTAAAACTGACTGACTTGAATCCTGAACAAAATGATTTAAATTATTTACCCACACTGCAAAGTGTGAGACTTATATGTGGTCATAAACATCTTTAAGTATGTGTTTTACACTGTTTCACCGACTTCGTAAGTGTGTGTTTTAAACTGTTTCATCTATTTCGTAAGTGTGTGTTTTAAACTGTTTCACCTACTTCGTAAGTGTGTGTTTTAAACTGTTTCATCTATTTCGTAAGTGTGTGTTTTAAACTGTTTCATCTACTTCGTAAGTGTGTGTTTTAAACTGTTTCACCGACTTCATAAGTGTATGTTTAACACTGTTTCACCGACTTCGTAAGTGTGTGTTTAAAACTGTTTCATCTATTTCGTAAGTGTGTGTTTTAAACTGTTTCACCGACTTCATAAGTGTGTGTTTTAAACTGCTTCATCTACTTCGTAAGTGTGTGTTTTAAACTGTTTCATCTAAGTCGTATATGTTTTAACCCTAGAACTAGCATGGGGACTTTTCTTTAATTTGCTTTAATATGTTTGCTGTGTTATGGCATTGTTAGCGATATATAAGATATTCTCCCCCCAAAAAAATGCTGAAATATTTTTTAAATCGCATGAAAATTCCATATATCAAACTTTTTACACTTGTTACAAGTGCGGACCGACTGGACCCCAATGTATTCTCTATTGAAAATAATCATGTTTTCAGTATTAGTTGATATTAAATTTGATGACTTCATAACACATTTATTTCAGCTGGTGGGAAAATTGTATTCATAAAAGAAGACAGCAGGATTTTTAATGATGATGCAATCAATGACTGCATGCATTTGACACAAACGTTGAGTTGGGACCATGGGTGTAAGATCTTTCTATTGGTGTAAAAGTGCTGTTGCTTCAAATAGTATTGACAATTATTGATAACAGTGAGGAAGATTCAGAAAATGAGTGTAGCGGTGATGAATTTATTCCCCCAAGTCGTGTTTCAAGTGAATCAGGTAATGACCATCTATCCACTATAGAAAATAATCGTGAATGTGACAGTGAACATAAAAATGATTATTTAAATACACATAAAAGCCCAGACTCGACTAAAGACCAAGGACTGATGTACCTTTCGAAAAATAAACACATTTCTTGGTATTCCATTGCCAAGATCCTATAGTAGGTCATGGAATTGTGAACTGATATAATTTAGAGCTTCACGCAATTCAGCGTGAAGATCGAGCGGTTACAGATTTGCCTTGCACGAAGACGACAAGACGATTTGTAAAGCGTCTCCTCGAGTCAGTTTGGACAGGAGCCATGGTAGGAGCTGGACCTGGTTCTTTCGTTTCCCTAGAACGACCGAATAATGAGCCCCTACATTAATAGTTAGGGTGTGTTGAATTTTAGTCTCTAAATATTGCTGACGAGTGAAATGTGGTGTAAATGATCATGTAATTTGTACAGTATTTTGAGACAATATAATTATAAAACGGCACCTGTGTTGCGTTATTCGAAACGCGATGAGTTTGTTCCAAATCGTTAGCTGTGGTGACTTGTGTAGAGTGGACAAGTTTCAACAGACATTGTGATAATAATAGAACCAGCTGCAGGGAAAAGATTAGAACATCACCATGCAGAAAGGCATTGGCACAGGAGTGCGACTGCACAGTCAGAAAGATATAATTTGTGCACCACCGCGAGTTCTCTCCAATTACTTGTAGCGCGGTGTCAATATCGGGCAAGATGTGTATCTGGCAGGACGAACGCTCTGTTCGCCCACCAGTATCATCTGGGTTGTGATCTCGTCCATTAGTTATAAGACCATGGGTATTAACCCAGTATTGTTGAGGCTAATACATCATCAAATAGCCAATTAACCACGTATCAGCTATGGGCGTTGCCATGGAGTTGGCGTGGATCAAAGTACTACGCAGTGCAGGTGACCTAGAGTCTTGCACATTTCAGTGACAGACGTGAAGATCGAGCGGATTGTGAACCACTCGGACGGAAGTAAATGGAGCGAAGGTCAAGCACAGACTACAGGTCCGTGAGAGATCATTCACGTCTGGACAGCGTTCGAGGTCGGACGGAGAATGGCACATGGCAGAAGTCCATCTAGCCGCCACGTTTGTACAGATGGAGTGTTTGTGAATTGGTGGACGAATGTCGACATCAGGGATTGTTCGAGCGACAGATATACAAGATAGAGATGGAGTGCAAGTATTATTGTTTTAGTGACATTAATCTGACATTTGTTTTAAAAGAAAGACAGAATACACTGTGTGGAAATAGATGCAGCTGTCGTGTTATGAAGAAGTTATTGTTAACGCAGTGTTGTCTGTTATGTGATATATATGTGGTGATTTAGAGAAGGTAGAAAGGTTGATACTACCACCAGTCAGTTAAGAATCACTCCTGAAGAACAACAGGGTGCTCTTTGCCAGACGAAAGCTAAACAGAGTGGGAGAATAACTCCCCGACAGATACCAGCGTCAAGCACTGGCAAACACTGCCAATATACTCCAGGGCAAATAAGAATAACAAAAGAACATGAATATTATATGTGCCCTGTCTACCTGGAGACAGTAGAGTGACTTATGTCAACAGTTACCTGTGCCCTAATGCGTTAGCATCTGAGTAACATCATCTCATCCATCGGCAACACAGAATAGCTCAGTGGCAGTAAAATCGCCAGTCGTAATTCATCCAGCAAGACCTGATTGCCGACTCATTTGTGACCCATTCTTCGCTCTCTGATTACCAAGTAGTAACCCATATTCACTTTGGACAATTATTCACCGGGTGGCAATATTCATTTATTAACTTGCTGGCAATCCACCATTTATTCGGTGGCAGGCGTATATACGAAAATTTCGCATATGGCCACTATGGGACACAAGAACATTGTTTGTGACCGCTTCACGTTATAACTGTCAAGATTCTATGCTGGGTTCATGTGTGTAAGTAACATGTTTAAGCATTCATTTATCTAAACGCTTTGTAATGATTAATAAATCAAATCAAATAATATTTTCAAATTGCATTAAAACTGTCACCATCCATCTATCATGTGCCATGCCGATAAGCGTGGCTGTTTCACTATGTCACTCGATCACCAGAGTCGTGGATCAGCTCCGTGTTTCTGTCTCGACCATGCCATGTGGCCAAGCCGTCTAGATATTTACTTCTCGGTCTTCCTCTTGGTCTCTTCCCTTCGATCTTGCCAGTTGTCACCAATTTCTCCAAGTCATTTCGTCTCATAGCATATCCAAAAACTTATGACTGTCTACGTCTTATGTCTCTAATCAGTTTACGATCTTCATTTGTTTCTTCACTTGTTCAATGTTTTTTTTTCCTACCTACTCATGGTATTCTTTGCATTTTCCTCAGAAACCACATTTCCACAGCCATCAGATGTTTTTCAGCGTGTCTGTTCATTTTCCACATTTCACATCCACACAAAAGTACAGGTTCAATGTAGCACTTCAACACTCTTTTTCTCGTTTCAATTGATATCGTTTATTGGTCAATATATTTTTCAAATTGCAAACATAACCTTCGCGATGGCAATTCTTGTTCTAATCTATTCAATGCATCTCCCATCTGTACCGATTCCCTTGTTTAAGAATAAGCCCATTTACTTGTACATCAAATTGTGGTATTTCCTTCTTCCCAGCGACGACCATAATCTTTGTCTTTTTAATATTCAGTTCTAACCCTAGTTGTTCACTGTGTGCAACAACAGCATCTACTAAATTTTGCAGGTCCTGTTCATTGTCTGCAATCAAGACTGTATTATTTGCATATCTAATGTTATTGATGTATCGTCCCCCAATGATGATTCCTTTCATATCTTGTATATTTCTGAAATTATTTTCACTGTACAGGGAAAACAGTTCTGGCGAGATTACACATCCCAGTCTCACACCTCTCTTAATAGAGGGGCGGTAACCAACATAAAGTAAGAGATAGTGGCGAAGGGGCTAAAACTCCCGCTCAAGGGAAAGAAGTGAGTCACTCGAATGCTGGAAGAATCCAGAGCCTTCTCGAAGGACTGGTCAGTGTGTCCACTGTCCCGTGGACACTGATGTGGCCCGCCGATTACGGGGTCCACGAGAAACTCGGATAGAGTTACCACCCGTGTCGGATTGCGACACGTGTGAAAGGGCAGAGACCGACTGGACATCGGAGAAGCAACAGGGCTTACCTTAGGGGGACTTGATAGTTCAGACCCATGTGTATTTAAGGGTCGTAGACATATGCTAGATAGTTGCTTAGAATTGTTTGTTATAATCATGTGTGATGTAAAACCTCTGTGATACGCAACTGGTCAAGTGCGGGCGTGTCAAACCCACTTCGCCAGCGCACTGTATATATTATATAAATAAATGTTGCTATGTTGTATCTAACGGAGTTTGTTGCCTGTGTGAGCCCGAGTTCAGATCCCCTAGAGATCTAAGACTGTAACAGGCTATTTGGGGGCAATCGCCGGTTTTGGCACAAGCTTTACGTTCAGACAGCTCTTGGTTGCCAAGTAAAAAAAAAAAATTATATCAAATTTAATACAGAACAAATTTAAAAAAAAAAAAAAAAAAAAAAAAAAAAACTTTGCAGCTATCTAGTAATGAACTAGTATTAGTCCCTCTTCAGATACATTTCAAATGATGTTAATATTATGAAATTTGACATGACTGTGACATTTACGTGACTGTTACAAATTTTTTTTGATTCCAACAGCAGATTGTTCCGCGAATTATCGAGTGTACGTATCCTATCCTCCAACAGTGGCGAGAGAAGAAGACTACATTCGCAAGTTCAGGGAAAATAAGATGAGTTTCATATCATGCTCATTGCAACCCTAAGCGGTACTTACCAGCATCCATTCATGTAACATTGTTGCTTTGCATTGATTTGTATGTATATTCATAACCTCATAACCAACAAAACTTTTCATGTGTATTTGCTCATGTAAACATTAAGGGAAATAACTAAATTTGGTATTTCCGAACTATTTTCTAAGGGATTTAATTTCAGTAAAGTTAACAACAACTAAAAGACAAAATGTCAACGTTAGAACAATGTATTGAGTTAGGTATTAGATTAGGATATAAAGAGGAGAAACTGTCAGAATGGGCACAAAAGACGCATTCAGAAAATATGGCACGAGAGGAAAGAGCAATAGAACGAGAAGAAAAGAAAATGCAATCAGAGAACGAAGAAAAGAAAATGCAATTGCAAAATGAAGAAAAGAAAATGCAACTGCAGGCTCAAGAAAAGCAATTGGAGCTTGAGGCCGCGGCCAAACAAGCCCAGTTAAATGCAGAGACACAGATAAGACTAAAACAAATAGAAATTGACTCCAACCTAGAAATGTCAGTAAACAAAATGAAAAGTAAGGAAGAGGAACAAAAATACAACAAATATAAAGGCCTCGTTAAAGCATTCTGCTCAGGAGATTCTATCAGCGCATACTTAGAAAATTTTGAGTGTTTAATGACCTACCATAAGGTCGCAAAAATCGACTGGTCATTTATTTTGATGAGAAATTTAGCTTTAGAGCCCTTAAAAGTGATAGAAACAGTTCCACAAGATATGAGGAAAGATTATGATTATTTAAAGCAGAGAATACTCCAACATTTCTCACTAGATACGGCAGGCTATCAACTTCAATTCTCAAAATTAGCCTTTCTACCTAATCAAACCTTCATTGACTACGTGTCTACTGTGCAGGATATTTGTACAAAATGGATATTCTCAGCAAAAACAAACAACAACCATGATAAACTGAAAGAGTTAATTATCATTGATAAAATTATTACTACTATTCCAACACCTTTTTCTAAGTTTTTGAGACAAATGGATTGTAAAACTATCCAAGAAATCGAAACCAATGGGAGCGCATATTTTACAGCGAACCGCGATATTTTCCAGTTAAACATGAGCCAGAATGAAACAGCGGCAGTTACAAACACTAGATACTCAAAACCAACTGAAAATAAGTTAAAACAACGCTCGAAGTTCACGAAACCAGTCAAGTGCCAGTATTGTCATCTGACACACGAAGAGTACGCGATGTGTGACAAATCACCGAATTATCCGCATCATCTCCAAATGATAGTGGAGAAACAAACGAACAAGAGAAATGCGTATCAGAGAGCGGTCAAATGCTATTTTTGTGCCAGCTATGGACATTATTCACGATTTTGTGAAGGGCGAAAGATAATGAAGCAGGCCAATGCCGCACTAATTGACACTTCCTCAGAGGAAGAGATTGAACAACTGAACGAATGTGACAACCAGAATGAAAGTTTGAGTGAGCTAGGGAATGCAGTGCAAATCATTGACACCATTACAGATAACAAATGTAACACCTGTAGAAAATTTCAGCTTGATACAACGTTGTTATGCGGCCACACTATCCCAGTTTCTAAAGAAATGGCCAACGCAGCCTTATCATCAACAGGCAAACTAAATTTCACAACAGGTTTTGTAAATAACAAAAAGTGCACATTAATACGCGATTCCGGCGCAACTCTTTGTGGAATTAAGAAAACATTAGTGAACGACAAAGACTACACACACAAATACGTAACTTGTCGCACATTCGCAGGCACGATCGAAAGATACCCCCTAGCACTTGTCGAAATTCGCACACCGTTTATATCAGGACTAGTATTGTGCGCAGTACTAGAAAATCCTGTCGCTGAGATTATCCTTGGGTATCTGCCCAACATAAGATCTTGCTCTGAAAAGGAAATCAGAGATTGGGAGCAGAAAAACTGTATCCAGAACCAAAACAGCGATTCTAAAGGGAATCACCACGCGTGCTTGTCTCAAACTGCCAAAAGCACAAGGGAGACAACCAGTGACGTAATTCAAAATGAATTCACCGAGGTGCACAATGCAGGGGCGGTTGAATCTGTCAGTGATACCACCAATTTAAAACCTCGAACTGAGGATGCCATCGATCCACAAATTACCAAGCCTGTAGATGTGCAACAACACACACAACAGACTAATGCAATAACACGACAGACAACACACAAAACCCACACCGACCAACTTCAGGAGTCGCTGGAAATTATATTACCTAACACTACCGCCACTAATTTTGGAGAAGAACAGAAAGCAGATCCTACACTTTCCCAATATTTTCGGTTAGTAGGACTTAAACCAAAATTGACTAAAAATGCTTCATGGACATTTATAATAAAGAACAATGTTCTAACTAGATTATATACCAGAGATCAGACCACGATACAGCAAGTAGTTCTACCTCAATCACATCGTGAGAAAGTACTAAATATAGCCCATGACTCACCTTTCGGAGGTCATATGGGTTACGAAAAGACTAGAGCCAGAGTCCTAACCCAATTTTATTGGCCAAATTTTGCCAAGACATAAAAGCCTATTGTAGATCATGTGATACATGTCCGAAACTGGTTAAAAAGGAAGAAAAAAAAACCCACGGCAGAAATTCAATCAACCACAACTGCCTCGAGGCCATTTCAAATCGTGGCAGTTGATTTAGTAGGTCCTTTGAACCACATCTCAAACAAAGGAAATAGATATATTTTTACACTTATTGATCTATGTTCGAGATGGCCAGAAATTATTCCGTTAAAATCTATCTCCTCTAAGGATGTGACGGACATATTTTTACAAATATTCTCCCGTTTTGGCTTCCCGGAGAAGATAATTTCAGATAGGGAAACTCAGTTCACATCGAATGCCACCCAATTGGTAACTAAGTTACTAGGCATAAAACAATGTTTCACCAGTCCCTATCAACCGGCCGTGAATGGAATTTGCGAAAAACTAAATGGGGACCTGAAACATATGTTATCCAAAGTGACAGCTGAAAATCCAGCCGATTGGGATATACTTCTCCCAACGATGCTGTTCGCATATAGAGAAGTCCCACAATCAAGCACAGGGTTCTCTCCGTTCGAATTGATATATGGAGCGAACCCAAGAGGACCTCTCACTATTTACAAAGATATAATATCACAACCTGTAAATACCCAATTACCAATTGCCACCTATGATTTAGTCACTGACACCAGAGACAAAATCATTCGATCCTGTATACTGGCCAGAACATCATTACAGGAGAAAGGTTTTAGGTACAGGCAGTACGCCAACAAAGGTGCAAAAACGATTGTATTACAACCAGATCAGGATATTTTACTTTTGCTACCTGATAAGAGAGATTTACTATCAACCTCTTGGCAGGGACCATTTAAAGTTGTGAGAAGAATTTCGGAAGTTGACTACGAAATTTCTTTGAATGGAAAGTTAAAAATATTCCATGTAAATATGTTAAAACCATACTATGCTAGAAATGACAGTGACACGAACCAGACTGACAAGAATGACAACAGAAACGAAACTGCAGTTACCCGACCCAATGACACGCCGACAAACGAAGCATCGTTAACGACTCATTCTTGTGACAACGAAGACGACGAAAACATATTTACATTACCGACAATATGGGATGACGACAACGACGACCAATTTGACGACACATTGACAACTATTAGTCTCGACGACGACGACAACGACATTGAAGACAATTTACAAACAGTAGCATCAGTAATAAATCAGACGGACGTAGACAATACGGAAATTCCAGTACCAAGTATGAATGACGACAGTAGTATGAAGGACATACAAATCTCTGACACTTTGACACAACAGCAGCGACAAGACATTTTGTCTTTCCTTAACGACTATAAAACTATCTTCTCAAACAAACCTGGACGGACTGACAAAATAACACATTCAATTGTGTTGACAGATCTGACACCGATCAAATGTAGACCATATTCTATTCCTTTGCATTATAGAGCAAATTTAGACAAAGAAATTTTGGAGTTAGAGAAAAATAGAATAATACAGAAATCTATGTCCCAGTATTCTTCGCCAATTGTCCTGGTGAAAAAGAAGGACCAAACGATTCGTTTGTGCATCGATTATAGAAGGTTAAATACGATAACCACAACAGATGCGGAGCCAATGAGCAGCTGTGAAGACCTCATTTTGAATATGTCTCAATCATCCTTATTTTCTAAGCTTGATTTAGCGAAAGGTTACTGGCAAGTACCACTACACCCTTCATCAAGACATATAACAGCATTCGCTACACCTCTTGGGTTGTACGAATGGAGATATCTTCCATTTGGTCTCAAGAACGCTCCCGCCACATTTGTTAGGCTAACTAGATTGTTATTGCACGGCATTAAGGACGTGCAATCTTATATTGATGATATATGCATTCATTCTTCTAACATGACTTCTCACTTACTTACACTCCAACAAGTCTTTAACCAAATCTTTCTTTTTGGACTTACTATCAAACCTTCCAAGGTTGAAATAGGCTATAAACAGATAGACTTCCTTGGTCATAGGATTTCCGAAGGCAAACTGTTGACAGATGATAAAATTGTATCGAAAATTCTCAACCTAGAAGTTCCAACTACAAAGAAACAAGTTAGAAGGTTATTAGGTCTCATAAACTATTATGCCAAATACCGAACTGGGCAGAACTCACATCAGTTTTTTCTAATCTATTGACAAAAGATCATCCGGAAAAATTTTGTAAAAGTACCCGCTTAGAGGATGCAATGTGCAGATTGAAATCCATTTTTTCTAACCCACCAGTATTAATATTACCAAACATAGATATACCCTTTATTTTGACCACAGATTCGAGTGCTATCGCAATTGGAGGATGCCTTATGCAAGAACTGCAAGGAGTGAGACATCCAATAGTCTACGTAAGCCGGAAGCTGAACAAGGCAGAAATCCATTACTCCACGGTGGAATTGGAGGCATTAAGTCTACTATTTTGTATGCGCCGATTATCTAAGTTCCTCTTAGGTTCCCATTTTGTTGTGCTAACCGATAACTCGCCATTGTTGGTACTTAAGCAAGGTGTACCTAAAAACCATCGTTTACAAAGATGGTGTCTTCTTCTTCAAGATTTCGACTTCGAAATCCGCCATATCATAGGCACTGACAACATTATTGCTGATATTTTATCGCGACAAACGAATGCGCCAGCAGAATAACATTAGGCACAGTAATAATTCGCCATACAAGAAGCTGTGATATTTTTATTCTGTGGCATAGAACAGTGTAACTCTACACCTGCTAGAGAATTTTCATTTATAAGTAATAACACCCCAGTGAATAGGTTACGTATAACACCCACGAACGTGAAACTTTTATAACCTTATACTACCAATTACCAAAGCTCTAGAAACAATCCGAGCGATAGATAATATCTGTGAAATGATTTCAACCAGCGAACTGACAGTGATCATGAAAGCATTAAGAACACTTTATACTCGACATTAAGAACATTGCATACTTGCTGTTGCTAAGAAACTGTGCAAACAGCCGGAATAGAACTACGTCGATTACAACATTCAAGAGACAGCCATATTATCCGTTAATATTCATGGCATGACACGCGAACAACAGGAGGACAACGCACACATCATCGTTGGATTTAGTTAGTTAGTTAATTAATTTAGTATTATTTAAAATGTATTATACTTGTGTTGAATTATGTATATAAAATATGTCAACCTATAACTTGTATATTTTCTACCATAATAGTACAGGTATTTCCACTCATAGGCGAAATATTCCTCCTATGCAATTTTCTCTATTTAAGTTATGAACCATTTTTTTTAGTACTCGTACAAAAAGTACTTATTATCTAAAAGGGAACATATCGCCTAATCCATTTTTCTAAGGGCAGTAATACTTACCTAAACTTTATTTAGATATTTTAACTAAATACTATTTGGTGTGAAAGATGGGTGAATGACAGGGTGAATGAATTAAATGAGAGAGCGATATACTGAGCGGACAAATTGTACGCAAAACGTATTTATTTTAATTTGTCTGCGTCTTTCATGTAAAATGTATTACCTGTCTAAATTGTTGATACATGTTTAGTATTTAAGACACTACATCTAAGCGCCACTGCTTGGAATGCCCGATCATGCATTACACACATTGGGGTAATTCATGACAAAGGATATCCCAACTCGTGACGCTTGGAGATAAACCACACATTGAGCACACACTTTATACAAAACAAAAAACTGAACACTAACAATTAAAATACAGTCACTTTATTAGAAGCAACAACATATTAGTCAATACACTAACAAGCCAACAGGGACACAAGTAGTCAGAGGGGATAAAACAACAGCGTAACTACATATTCAGCATTATACAACATACGAAAGTAAAAGTGTATTGAAATGCACACACAGGATAAGATTTGCAGGTGCACTTAATTAGCCAAGACTTCTGTCTTGTTAATACTCTCTTACACAGAGTTTAATTATCTTGGTATCAGTGAGATACTTGAGAAGGACGGGTTGTAAAAACAACTAGGAAACGTCACGTAACTTCGGTCAGATAAGCAATTTTAAGGACACAGAAGAGAGAGACCTCTTCAGCAAATCATCGTGAAGTGGTGTATGGGAGAATACATGAGTGTTGATGCAGATATGTAGATTGCCAAGTTACTATCCACCAAACTACAAACACCGACTTTATGTGATTCTGTGACAGAATTAGTGCAGAACTAATTACCGTATAACAACCCATCAAATCAGGGGGGAAGAGGGGGACTCCTGTCACAGCCTCACATAGGGGCGGTAACCAACATAAAGTAAGAGATAGTGGCGAAGGGGCTAAAACTCCCGCTCAAGGGAAAGAAGTGAGTCACTCGAAGGCTGGAAGAATCCAGAGCCTTCTCGAAGGACTGGTCAGTGTGTCCACTGTCCCGTGGACACTGATGTGGCCCGCCGATTACGGGGTCCACGAGAAACTCGGATAGAGTTACCACCCGTGTCGGATTGTGACACGTGTGAAAGGGCAGAGACCGACTGGACATCGGAGAAGCAACAGGGCTTACCTTAGGGGGACTTGATAGTTCAGACCCATGTGTATTTAAGGGTCGTAGACATATGCTAGATAGTTGCTTAGAATTGTTTGTTATAATCATGTGTGATGTAAAACCTCTGTGATACGCAACTTGTCGAGTGCGGGCTTGTCAAAACCCACTTCGCCAGCGCACTGTATATATTATATAAATAAATGTTGCTATGTTGTATCTAACGGAGTTTGTTGCCTGTGTGAGCCCGAGTTCAGATCCCCTAGAGATCTAAGACTGTAACACCTACTAAAACGGTCTAGTTGTGACTATTTTATGTGGTGGGGTCAGTATAGTCCTCATTGGTAACCAGTGTTACTACAAACTCCTGGTAGTTCTAGGGTTAAATTATTTCACCTACGTCATAAGTGTGCGAGTGTGAAGAGCGTGACTAACGACTCGTGTATGTTGTACATTGTTTCATTCGATTGTTTAAACTGTTTCACGAACATTTTCAATATGTCTGTTTAAATCTGTTCATTTAAAATATAGGAATGTTGAGTGAGAGATGTGTATGTCAGCTGTTGCCTGAGAGGTGTATGTCAACTTTTGAGTGAGAGGTGTATGTCAACTGTTGAGTGAGAGGTGTATGACAACTGTTGAGTGAGAGGTGTATGTCAACTTTTGAGTGAGAGGTGTATGTCAGCTGTTGCCTGAGAGGTGTATGTCAACTGTTGAGTGAGAGGTGTATGTCAGCTGTTGCCTGAGAGGTGTATGTCAACTGTTGAGTGAGAGGTGTATGTCAACTTTTGAGTGAGAGGTGTATGTCAGCTGTTGCCTGAGAGGTGTATGTCAACTGTTGAGTGAGAGGTGTATGTCAGCTGTTGCCTGAGAGGTGTATGTCAACTTTTGAGTGAGAGGTGTATGTCAACTGTTGAGTGAGAGGTGTATGACAACTGTTGAGTGAGAGGTGTATGTCAACTTTTGAGTGAGAGGTGTATGTCAGCTGTTGCCTGAGAGGTGTATGTCAACTGTTGAGTGAGAGGTGTATGTCAGCTGTTGCCTGAGAGGTGTATGTCAACTGTTGAGTGAGAGGTGTATGTCAACTGTTGAGTGAGAGGTGTATGACAACTGTTGAGTGAGAGAGGTGTATGTCAACTGTTGAGTGAGAGGTATATGTCAACCGTAGAGTGAGAGGTTATGTCAACTGTTGGGTGAGAGAGGTGTATGTCAACTGTTGAGTGAGAGGTGTATGTGACACGTGTGTGTGTGACTTGGATGTCCATGATTGTTGTGACAGATGTCTTGATGGTTCTCCACAGACCTGGAGAGTTCAATGTCTCGACCCTGTACGACTTACCCAAGGAGCAACTCACTGGAGGCGACTGTACCGCCACCTATAAGAGATTAGCAAGGGCAGTCTATGTAGGCACCTTCCCGGACTGTGCCAACATTATTGAAGGGGTAGGTAGCTCCAAGTTGTAGACATGAATTACGGCAGAAGTTTTACACACAGAAGTCACACACACAACACGTGGCACGATTTATTGCCTGGCATACTTTGCTGTATCTCGCCAGGTGCATGCTGAAGAGTGATATAGCATACGAGAATAGATGAATAATACTGAGGCGGAGACACTGTAACCGCATAGATCTACAATGAAATATGTCTTTGTGGAAAAATAAAAAAAAATAAATAAATAACTGGAACTGCTTAATTGCTAATGCCTAGATATATTTAAGCAATAGAGCAAGTTACTTCCCTGACTTATCCCCTCTTGCAAATTTATATTTAAGCAATAGAGCAAGTTACTTCCCTGACTTATCCCCTCTTGCAAATTTAGTTTGATCATTGGAAGTGGCTTGCTCCCTGACTTGACGATACTTTTGTGTCTGAGATGGCATTTACAAATCTCGTATTCCCATTTAGATTAGATAACGATTCACGTTCAGTAATTGCATTTAGAAATCGTGTATCCCCAGTGTAGACGAGACAACGCTTCGTGTTCAGAAATGGCATTTAGAAGTCGTGTATCTCCAGTCTAGTCTTGTTACCCCCATCTAGTCGAGACATCGTGTCATGTTCAGTAATATTACTTAAAAATCGGGTATCCCCATTCTAGACAAGACAACGCTTTAGGTTCAGTAATGGCATATGTGATTCCGGTTGGGGATTTGTTCTTATTGCTGACAGAACAGAAATGAAACTATCTTCATGAAACCGAAGGGAAGATGATGATGGAATGTATAGTGCTCAGCGCTGACTGCGTTCAGGCGAAGGAGAAGAGGATTGGTCGAGACAGGAATATAATAGGAATAAGGAGAAGCAAACTCGCACCGTCTCCCCGGACTCGCAAGAACAGGAAAGTTAAATACCAGGGCGAGTGAATAAGTAAGTCACGCAGTTCTGTGGGATGGCAGGTAAATGTAGTTGGTGTTTTTTACAGGTGCCATTAGGTGACGGCAACATCGAACTTTATATTCCCGTTCGTCAGGTGGCGCTAGGTGTCTCATGCGCATGGGCAGCGCATGCACAAAATGGCGACTGTACTCACGGGGTGTACAACCAAAGAGCAACGTGCTGTTGCGCGTATTTTGTGGGCAAAAGGCCTGTCTGCAAAGGACATTCATAAGGAAATGCTTCCTGTTTATGTTGACAAATGTTTGTCCCATAAAGCGGTGTATAGCTGGATAGAAAACGTTTCTCAAGGACGCTCTAAAATTGTTGATGAAATCCGATCTGGTAGTTCTGCTGAGATTGCAACAGAAGCATCCTTGCAGTGGGTGGAGAAGATGATTAGATGTGACAGGCGAGTAACGATAGACTCTGTAGCATCTGCAATAGGGTGCTCATATGGTCCACTGAAAACCCACTTGACGGGAGACATTTCGCAAATGACGCAAAAGTTGAATGTGAAGTGAAAACGTGGTTTAGGAAACGCAGCACGCAGTTCCATGCAACCGGTTTGAGAGGACTGATAAACGATGGGTTAAGTGCATCAATTTTGGTGGAAATTATGTTGAGAATTAAAGGGACAATGTATGCATAAATATAAACTTGTTTCAAGTTGTAATCATATTTAGTTATTTTTCTACAGCCATTTGTGACTTAGTTATTGACTTCCCCTCGTAGATAGCTGATATTTCAGAGATATGAGACAGAAGCTGAGAACGGGCATCTCACAACACAGTCAATTGGTTAAACAACGAGATTGCAACAACATAAACAACAACAACAGCAACCACAACAACAGCAACAACAGCAACGACAACAACAGCACTCAGTGTACACATTAAGTCCCTAGAAACTAGAAAAAGCAGAGAATGATATCCATTCATCTCTTAAAAATTCAAGAAATCTGCAGTAGAACGAGAATTTACGGTGCAGCGAAGAATGTAAATAGCAGCAAAAGTATACAGTACAGCAACAACAACAAATATACGCGGCTACATAAATGTATAGTACAGCTACAAATACAAGGTACACAAATGTATAGTACAGCTAGAAATACAAGTTACAACACACACACGCACACACACTCACACACACACACACACACACACACACACACATTCACACACACACACACAATCACACTCACACGCACGCACACACACACACACAGACGCATGTCTTTTAAGGGTCATGTGGAGGCTTTGTCGGTGAAGGTCGGAAAGGGACTTAACGCACGGCCGGCTATGGTACCAATCAGGGTGGAGCTGAGGATGCTTTACATGCTTTTTCAGCAGCTAATAATTTCAGTAATTGCGTATGGTTTAGGATAGTTGACAGTATCAATGAGCCAGCTTGAAAGGTTGGATCGCATACATAATACGGCAATGCGGGTGTGCTCCTGGGGTGCACAAAAGACACACCAATTATATGCATGAGGCATATCCTTACACTACCAACAATTGCGGACAGTCACAGGGTCCTTCAAGCCAAATGCTACATGAGAGTTGCCGCATGCAGCCATGGATATAGTCAAGGGTCATAAACTGAGAAGAGCCTCGTCCTGGATGGCACAGGCAGTAATATCTATAAGCCAGGTGTGTGATCTAGAGACCATCAATCGTGAAAAAGGTGGGTTAGAGTACCGGAAGACATGACGGACTGGCACAATGTAATAGTAACACTGGGTCGTGAGTGCAGAGAATGAGCACCAGGACGGACAGATTATGAGTTGCAGCAACTGATCCAGGGTTAAACACATCAAGCTGTCATAGTGATCTACACCGATGGATCACTGGTGAGAAACAGACATAGTGGCTGGGTTATCATTGCGAAGGCTAATAGACGATGCATGAAAAAGGAGAGTCTGGCATATGAGACTACGACCTCCAGCGTGAGAATGGAGATGGAAGCAGTAACAGCGGCTCACTGCAACATATATTGTATTCATTACGGAACTCAAGGAGTATGCATAGTAAGGTAAAGAAAGGAATGTTTCCTGAAGAACTGATTGCCTCGCTTGATTTGACTTGATTCGTAAACAAAAATTCCAAATTCGGTCTCGTTCAACCTGCTTCTTTCAGCCGTGGTTAGAGTTGAAATCCGTGGTTTTTGTGGTGTTTTTTTTTTAAACCCTGATTTTGTCTATGCGCTCTTATTAATGAGTCCTGGCTCGGTCTGGTTATATTATCGTTTTTTGTGTCTGTGACGTCAGCTGGGGGAATTGGTCGACAGTGATCCATTGTGTCCATCTCCTCTGGTGGTTTATTTGATTAGTGAAGGCTCCTGACTCGTCTGGCTTGACTGGTTGTAGCCCTTATAAGGACTTTTTATTTGGTCTGTTTGCCTCCTTTTTTGTGTATTGTCTGTAGAACATTTTCGGTGTTTTCATTTTCCTCCTTGCACCTTTTTTCACTTTCGAGTTTGAGTTTCAGCTGCCTCTCGATTTCTTTCTCTCTGATCAACCACGAGACGATCTCTCCGTCATCTGTATAGTACTCGAAGTCGGTTTCACAGTCCTAGTGTGAATCTGGCTATTCTATCGGTTTCCCCCCTGAGTTTCTTGGACTTCTTTTCTTTTTCTTCTCAGCGCCTTCTGAATAACTTGCGCCCGAGTTCCACTCTAATTGCCTCAATCCTTGCCGATTCTAGGTACTCCTCCATTGTAGGTCACCGGGGCGTTTCCATGCCGTCAAGATGCTGCTCATTTCGGTTTTCTTCAGATGTCTGGCGGGATATTGTTTTCCCCTTGAAGGCCTGGGGTGTCGTGGTTGGACTTCTGGCTTTATCTTGCGGTTCCGGCTGGGTCTCTTGTTAGGTTTCATCTTGCGCCTTCTCTGATATCTTTTCAGTGTTTTCTGCTGGTTTGATTTGAGTGGTTCCCTTTCAGATTTTAGCATTTCTCTCTCCGCTTTGATGTTTCGTAGAATCTCGTCATTCTTCTTTGTCGTCTGCCACATGTGCTCCACCTCTTGTTTGATGTTTGCTGGATCTCCTTTATTTCCGCCAGCAGTTTTTCGTTGTCGCTGGTCAGTGTCGGCGCCAGCAGTGCCTTGACTTGTTTCTTCAGCTCGTCTATTTGGTTTTGCAGTTGATCTCTTCCAGCTTGTGAAAACCCGTGGCTGTCACGCTCCTCCGCATTACTTCCTTATGTAGTGTCTTTGTGGTAATGACGATCTTTAGTACGTCTCTGTGTCTTTGGAGGTACGGACAGCCCAAGTGTATTGCTCCGTGTTTGCCCAGGCAGTTTGCACACTTTCTTTTGTTGTTGGATACTCGGAAGTCCGTGTCATGTTTGGCCAGCGGACACTCCTTGAAGGCGTGATGATCGGCGCAATACCGACAGATCTCATTCTTACTGCGACATGTAGCTCTGCTGCAGCCAGCCATCTGGCATCTTGAACATTGATTTATTCTTGGAATGAATCCTTCAGGTGTTTGTTCTTTCTTCTTTACCGATACCTGGCTTGGTATCTCGCCGCCCTCAGTCGTTACGTGGTAGAGATGTTGGAGAACGTCAGGATCCGCTCCGCCCTCAAGATTCGGATGTGGAGATTCTCTTCCTGTAGGTGCTTCAGGATTTGTTCGTCTGACAGCTCCACTTGAATACGGTTGACAACCCATCTGACTGTCTGTGAATCGGTGATTCCGACTCTGGTGTCTTTCTCCTCCTTCTTCTCATATGTCTAGGCACTTGTTTCTGGTGGGTTTTCGTCGATCTTCCTCGTGGTAGCTTCCATTGAGGTGACTGTAGTTTCAGGTTCCTTGTAGCAGGTCGCAGGCAGGCTCTCTCCGCTCGTCTTCTTAACGGTCTTGGCGGCTCCCACGCTGCACATCGTCTGTGTCTGTTGTCTCTTGTTGTTGGTTTGCCAAGTGACATTTTCCTCCCCCGTATCAGGCTTCTTGAACTGTTCGGGTGTCTTCTTCTTGATAGCGCTCGCATTTGCGAGTACGGCTCCACGACTGCACACAGGCAGGGATTGCCTCGCTTCAGAGGTCACAGGTTGTGAGAATTGTATGGATTTTCTGCCCTGGTCATGCTGGAGGGTTTGGTAATGAACAGGTTGATAGGCTGGCAGGAATGCACCTCCTGGTGGTAGATTACCTTTGGACAATGGAGAGATGGTTGGGCGCCTGTGGGACCAGGTGGGGAAAGCGGAAGAACAGACTGAGAGCCCGTATGTGGAGAGACAGAGAATGATATGGCGGGAAGGGGGGGGGGTGTCTGGAGGGATTCTGGGCAAATGTCCAAATCGAGATGGAATACCAGGAGAACTTTCAATCAGATGGTAGTTGAAATGATAAGCAGTGTGACTCTTCGCTTGCTGTTAAAGAGGTGACGGAGCGCGCATGGAAATGTCCTGAGTGCAGTGCCATGCCGCTGTTATGGGATATTCTTAACAATTCCAACTGACAACTGTAATAAGAGAAACTGTAGGCTGGCTCCAACCAACTCAACAGCAATATGAGCTTCGCGAGTGAACCCAAACAGGAAGAATAAAAGATCGATTCCTGAACGTGAATAATTGACAATCGCTGTTTTATTTATCTACAGCACATAGGGTTTGCATATCACACAATATTATTCAAAGATTACATGGCCTGTGCTACCAGGACCGGCTGTAAATACACTATTGAACTCCATAGTAATGATAAAAATTACAAACCGTCTCATAACCAAACTGTTTACAAATTACTTCATACGTCCTTGAAACTCCTTCTCTCTTTCCGTTAGGTACATTTCACGCCACTCTGAAATTATGACTAATTTCCTCGTCTGTAGGTTCATTTGTCCGTGGCGTTATCACACATCAGTTCGTTATATATCTTCTCTGTCTGTAATTCCAATTCCAGCCACTGTTTCAATGCAGAACTATTTATTAGCCAATTTGAATGTACTGATAATTCGATGCACTGCCTTCCATTCCAAAACTCCCCAAAGTCTGCCGTTTCTATTGACATCTCTATGTGAGGTTTACCCTGTTGCGACGTCTCTTCTATCTCCTAGCCTTTTCGGTATCGAGACTTCTATTTTATTTATACTGAGTCATTATGTTGCACTCGATATTATAGCATGCAGTGATGTCCGTTCTTAGCTCAAATATACTTAACTCAACTGAAACCCTGCTATATGCCCACCCCCTCTCATATGACCAACCCCTCTCATATAACCACCCCCTCTCAAATAACCACCCCTCTCATATAACCACCCCCTCTCATATGACCAACCCCTCTCATATAACCACCCCCTCTCATATGACCACCCCCTCTTATATGACCACCCCCTCTCATATAACTACCCCCTCTCATATGACCAACCCCTCTTATATGACAAACCCCTCTCATATGACCACCCCCTCTCATATGACCATAATCAGCAATAGAAAGAATAATAGCCCTCCATATAAATCGAGAGAAAATTATTCCATAAACACTAATCTGTAATAAAAACAATCTAGTTAAACAAACAATTGCCTAGTAACATTGACAACTTATATCTCTTGTCTTCAGAATATTCATTCATTCAGTAGCATGTCCTTTACAGAACCTCGCCCCCATAACAACCTTCCGGAAAACCTCTCGATCACAAGCAAGATGTCCTGCGTCTGATACACCCATCTGGAGATTATCCGCCACATCCTGCACCTATCTTCTCTTTGGCCGTCCTCTTCATCTCATCCCAGGCATATACCCCTCCATTATTGTTCTATGCAAACTTTCCTGACGTTTCAAATGACCGAAATATTTCAGTTTTCTTTGTTTTATCGTCTTTAATAGCCAACCTTCTTCAATATTTCGCTCTTGAAGTATGGATGCATTTGTTCTTTTCTTTACCCAAGCTATTCTTAGAACTCGTCTATAACATTTATATTCAAAGGCATGTATGCGCTGTTTCGCTTGTTTTAGTAAGTGTCCATGTCTCACAGGCGTATATTGCAATGGGAAAGATGTATGCTCGTAAAAATCTAATTTTTGTAGTTCTGTCTGTCCTACTCCATAATTTATACATTTGTTTTAGACTTTGGAGAGCAATTGATAGTCGTTTAATTTCTTTCATTGTGTCACCGTTGTTGGTAATCAATGACCCAAGATATTCAAGATTTTCCACCACCTCCAATTTTCTCCCATTAATGTATATTTCTTTCTCCATAGTAGTTTTATCTGTATGCAGTATCTTTGTGTTTACTATGTTAAGATATAAGTTGTGATTTTCACTATTCAATTGAGTTGAGGCTATTACATTTTCTATACCATTCTGTGTTGTGGATAGCAATACTGTATCATCAGCATACCGAATCTCTGATATGTCATGACCACCGATATTTAGGACGTCATATAGCTAACAAGCAATGGCAAACTACTGAGCGTAATCTTGCCAAGTGATCAACAATCAGCTGAAATCTCCCTGTTTATATGATCTCTTACATTTCTCATTATATTTTTGGCGTACAGGTTAAACAAATAGGGGGACAGCACACATCCCTGACGGACTTCTTGCTTGATGTCAAACCAATCTGATGTCTCGCCATCTATTCCAACCGCTGCTTGTTGGTCTCCGTTGCTTGTTGGAATGAATGAATGCTTGTTGGTCTTTGTTGGCATTCTAATGAGTTGTATTACATGTGATGGAAAGCCCATATTCCTCATGATTTCCCAAAGTTTCTGATATTGTACACAGTCAAATGCCTTTGAATAATCCACAAAACATGATAATAGGTTTACATTAAATTCTCTGCACTTCTCTATTATTCAACGCATGTTGAGAATGTGATCTCTTGTTCCTCTTCCTTTTCTAAATCCAGATTGAACCATGTTAATTTCTTCTTCCATTTTCTTACGAAGTCTTCCCATTATGATTTTTAGTACAATTTTACTTGCATGACTGATCAAGGCAACAGTTCTATAGTTGGTGCATAAGTTTAGGTTGCCCTACTTTGGTATTGGAATAAAGATAGTTCTCTTCCAATCCTTTGGCCATATACCATATTTCCATATCTTTTTACTTAAAGCGTGATAGATTTATTTGCTTTTTTCTCCTCCAGCTTTATTAGTTCAGCTGGTTTCTCATCACATCCAGGTCATTTACCATTCTACAGGTTCTTAATTGTCCATGCAATTTCATCTAATGAGGGTTCAGGTTCTGTCTCTGCTGTCATTGGCTCATGTATCGCATTCAAATCCTCACTGTCACTCATATCATACATTCCACTGCAGTACTCCTGCCATCTGTATAGAATTTGTCTAGATTCTGTTAAGGTATTTCCCATCTTGTCAAGGATAACATTCAATTGAGGTTAAACATTTCTTACCAATAACTTAATTTCTTTGAACATTTCGTAATCTCTTACCAATATAAAAATTCTAATAAATACGCCACATTTGAGAATATAAGGGAATGTTTAACTATTAACACCAGGATATGTATGGGACTGTTTAACTATTAACATCAGTGAAGCTATGGGAATGTTTAACTATTACCATCAATGAATGTATGGGGATGTTTAACTATTAACATCAATGAATGTATGGGAATGTTTAACTATTACCATCAATGAATGTATGGGGATGTGTAACTATTAACATCAGTGAATGTATGGGGTTGTGTAACTATTAACATCAGTAAATTATGGGGATATTTAACTATTATTAAAATCTGTGAATATTATGTGAATGCTTAACTATTAACATCAGAGATGCTATAGGAATGTTTAAATATTAACATATGTGAATGTTATGTGAATGTTTAACTATTAACATCAGTGATGTTAAAAGAGAAGAGTGGCTGGTCGAGTGACTAGAATGCCGGATTCTCCTTAGGGAGACCCGGGTTCGAATCCGTGGTAAGGTTGGAGTTCTTTTTTTTCTATCGGGGGAGGGGGGGGGGGGTTGGCAAAAACAATACACTCTAACCTGTACAGTTCGCGGTGTCTGCACTAGCCAGGCGGCCGGTGGCCTTACTTTCTTAGGCTCAAGACCCCCCTGCACTACACCGCAAGGTACTATGTTGGCAGCACATGATCATGATGATGATGATGATGATGTTATGGGAAGTGTAACTGCTGACTATGAAACTACTGATTTAATTAGAGATGTTTTGAGAAAGCTCTTGACATCAATGATGGTATAGCATCATGTTACGTCACATATTTGACTGTATGTTCGTCTGTAATTATTGACATACGTGATTTTTCTACATGTTAGAATAACCCCAATACTGCCGATACCTTCGTGTGTATCCGTGCCAGCCTTATCTTCCCACCAACTCTTCTCGGCTACTCCAAGACACCATACATACTCGACCGGACAGGCGGCAGGTATGTGATGTGTTCACCCGCTAGATAAATCCCAGTATGTATGTCAGTTTGTAAGAGTCTGAAATATCAAGAGATGGTTTCTCCAGAACTGATCAAACTATTCTGGTATCCTTATATCATCTGCCTATATCTTCCCGAGCCGGTCTCCCTGGCCTAGGGTTTAGCGACTTTCTCCGTAATACCGTTTATCCACGTGAGAAACGCGGCTGCGCGAGAATCGGTAGCGGTTCTCACCGCGCCCGTTACTTACGGGATATGTAGACCGGCAGCTCAGAAAGCAATGGCAAACTACTGAGCGTAATCTTGCCAAGAAATCAACAACAGCGGTAACATACTGGTGTTGACAGCGATGTCCTGTAATAGTATATGCGAAAAAAAAAATCTTCACCGCTCGTGTCTGCGTTCAGCTGTTGACCACACGTAGTAGATGAGCACTTTGTTGCTGGGTTGAGAATGGGCGAGGTGTTGTTGCTTGAGAGGTTGTGTTCTCTAGTACACTACCTCTCTGGGATTCTCAAGTAAATGTCATCTGAAGAAGACAACAGATATAATGGTCTTCATCAACGGGAATGCAACAGTAACTTTAAAATACCAGATAATGGAAGATAATATGTGAGAGAATAGACCTTGTGGCGGTGGTACACTCTCGTCACTGAAGGATCTAACATTCAGCAGACTAATAACACCTGTGAGATTAGATCGGCCGAATGGATAAGACCGCCCGCTCTTGAATATCAAGTGTGCCGATACCGAGATAGCGGATTCAACTAATACACCTGACAGTGGCACTAAAATATTGACTTCTCGTCCTTGACTTGGGGACGTAAATTAGTCGGAATGGCTTCGCGTGATGGCGAGGGGCACCGATTATAAATAAATGTTTTGCATATCCTTTACAGGACATCGCTGTCAACATCAGCATCTTTCAGCTGTATGTTGATTTCTTGGCAAGATTACGCTCAGTAGTTTGCCATTGCTTTCTGAGCGGCCGGCTGACATACCCCGTAAGTTACCGACCCGATTCGAACCACTGCTGATTCCTACCGTCGTCACGTTACTTACGAGAGTATATGACATTACTGAGAAAAGTCGCTAAACTCTAGGCCAGGAAGCCGGCATACTATATATATATATATATATATATATATATATATATATATATATATATATATATATATATATATATATATATATATATATATATATATGGTGTATTTTTAATGACTGTGGGGTTTGTGAATATATTGCCGTTCCAAGTTTTGTATTTACCTTTTATGTTGCATGAACTCCACAGAGGGTGAATACAAAACTAGAAACGGTAATATTTACAAAAACCCCGCAGTCATTAAAAATACACCCTATTCGTGTGTGTGTGTGTGTGTGTGTGTGTGTGTGTGCGCGCGCGTGTGTGTGTGCATGCGTGTGTGCGAGCGTATGTGCGTGTATGTGTGTGTGTGTGTGTTGAAAGAGACACTATTGTACATATCTAATCATTCATATTGAAATTCAGTTTTTTGAGGAATCACAGCTATATTGGTGTCATTTTAACGGAGTGACGGATACATTGCTATAGTTTTAACGGAGTGACGGTTACATCGCTATAGTTTTAACGGAGTGACGGATACATTGGTGTAGATTTAACGGAGTGACGGATACATCGTTATAGTTTTAACAGAGTGACGGACACATCGCTATAGTTTTAAGGGAGTGACGGATACATCGCTATAATTTTAACGCAGTGACGGGTACATCGCTATAGTTTTAACGGAGTGACGGATACATTGGTGTAGTTTTAACGGAGTAAAGGATACATTGGTGTAGTTTTAACGGAGTGACGGATACATTGGTGTATTTTTAAGCCTACCCGATGTGTTGACAGAAACACAGACACACGGGTGTATCTTCACCCAGTAACAGTTACAGTGATGGGATGTAAACACAGACACACGGGTGTAGTTTTCAAGGACTGTGTGAACTTGGTTTATGTGTAACTGATATCTAGTTAGGTTGGGGCAATGTTTGGACAGCGGTAGACAAGAGTCTGAGACAAGAAGGATATACCGGCAGATTATTCACCGTGGACATGGTCGCAAGAGGCCCTGCTACTAACACCGCATACGACCTGCTGAAACCGCTAGATGTGGAAGGACAAGCAAAAACACAGGCACTTAAGGGGCTGGGCGAGGCAGCTGAAAAAGCCTCGTGTTGGCTGTAACAGGATGGCCTTGGTTGTTGCGAATGAACACAAGCCCCGAGGTATCTCAGTCTCTCACGTGTATACTAACTCCAGGTGTTGGACAGATAGATACACTGGCACTACTGATACTGACCCCAGGGGTTGGACAGGTAGATACACTGGTACTACTGATACTGACCCCAGGGGTTGGACAGGTAGATACACTGGCACTACTGATACTGACCCCAGGGGTTGGACAGATGGATACACTAGCACTACTGATATTGACCCCAGGGGTTGGACAGGTAGATACACTGGCACTACTGATACTGACCCCAGAGGTTGGACAGATAGATACACTGGCACTACTGATACTGACCCCCTTTTGCAAGGTTCGGCGTGTTACAAGTCTACACACCCCTCTCAGATTCTAGACCTCTACTAACTACCCCCTACCTAGGGACATTAAACCCTAGGGCCTTGTCCAAGACCACACACAGTAACTTTACATAAGACACGTCAACAGTCAAACAGTTTAATCTACACTATAGACACAAGCAGGAAATGAATAACCTGATAGAAGAAGATCTGTTTACAATAAAGAGAATAGGTTAGAATAGAGTCAGGGATGATTCCATTTTCATCTCGAGGCTGGTTGGAAGAATAGTTGTGTGGTTTCCGTCGAGTCGGTCCGATAGACTCACCGGGCTCTCTCCCACCACGGTTGACTGGAATCTTGTGGACTTCTCTTCCTCAAGGCCCCGATGATCATTCCATGGGGCTATCCATGTGGGCACTCAAAGACTGAATGGAGTTAACACCACACCTTTCAAGAAGAATCACGTTTGAATGTCACCACGACTGCGATCCTGACGCAGTCTACAAGAGCGACCCTTTACCCTAAGGCGTCCCCTCGTGAACATTTCTAATAACTGCATCCATCGTCTATTTACTGTTCAATTTAATGTTTAGTAATTCAAAATACAGATATACCCCTGGTTGGGCGTAGTGAAAGTTCAACAGCACTTCGGTATAACAAGTAACTCAAAGTACATGCTAATGTTTATAGAAGATCTCATGTGTCTATCGACTGGGGTAGATGACTAATCAAACACTTGGTTAACTTCAAGCCCGACCTGACTCCATCTGAGTCTGGTCTTCAAGGATGATGTTCAGGTTCTGGGTACCACCACGGAGTAATAATAACAATACTACTGTCATTCTGGTCTGATGAAGATCAAGCACTGAGGTACACATTGTCTAACTGGATTAGCAAAACAATTATTGTCAGTTAGTTCTGCTGATGAATTGAACCTAAATCACCTGTCATTTCTTCCATGGTAACGTGAACACGAGAAGAAATCAGCTGGATTTAATGCTGACCTAACACTTTGTCCATATTTAATAACACGAGTACAACCTGTAGTGTGTCAACTGGTTCGGTGACTTTCAACAATGGCACTGGACATGATGAGCTTCCAGAGCTGTGACGTGACCGAAACTTGAGCTGTCTCCCTGGACCGAGCGTATCAATAGACTGTCCATTATGGTCTCAGCTTTGTTTAAAAACCCAAAACAATAGTTTCATCTTCGTTGAAAAATCAAAACTCAAAACAGTATTCTCAGCTTCGTTGAGACGTATACTCTAAACAGCAGAATTCGTTGAGATTCAAAATCAAAACAGCAGATTTCAGCTTTGTTGAGACTCAAAATAAAAACAAGCAACACCTGAAAGAGAAATCGGTAGATGAGAGCATTCGGCACCAACATTGATCCACATGTACATATTCAACAAACACTGCCTTCAGAGAAGCTAATTAATTATCACATAATTAGGGAATTATCCCTATCTAGGCATAGTTGAAACACGTGTAACATCCAATGTCGAATGGCACCTAGATCAGCCCGTCAGACAGATTAAGTTCCGAGACAGTCGAGTCTGATCATACTCTACCTTTCAACTGTCTCAGTTTGCTATGTTGGGCAATTGCACTTGGGTTATTTACAACATAGAAACTAAATCTCCGGAAAGAGTTGGTCCCTGGACCACTCCCCCATCATCGAACATACCATCATGCTATTAATTAAATATAAGATTAATTAATAAACAATTAACAAACGAATGCATGATTAATTCTTCCTTTTCGCAAGTGGGATAAACTTCCCACATAATAACGAAATCCATCTGAGTTCTCCTCCGGCTTTAGGAGGTGAGAATTCTTTTCTCATAACATGTAAGCCTCACCACATGTGCAAGGTTCAATCCGGTTCTGGTCTCCACCCAAGAGGATTAGACTTGGGCCGTGACCGAACTGCTTAACTGGTCTGGTGTTCAGTCAAATACCAATTAGTCTTGTAAGAATGCCCATATCTCATATGACCCCGGTGTCTCATTCAATCATCATGCCTGCTTCCTCACATCACTCACCCAAGCACTCAAGTACTCATGCTCATCAAGAAAAGAGAAAAAGGAAGTGGACAGAAGAACCTCGATCGGTTTTCCAATAGTCGCGACAGTAACGCACAGGCATCTCACGTCGAGCTTCGGCTTGTCTTGATAAGTCACTCATTTATGTCGCGTACTCATTACATTACATTATATATATATATATATATATATATATATATATATATATATATATATATATATATATATATATATATATATATATAGTACAATATATATCATTATAAATATCTAATCTCAAACAAACGTAACTATGCACTTCCCAGAAATGGTATCATCACTATTTCATAATCACAGAATAGCTACATCACATCTTAGTGACTAGCTGTAACAAGACCGCCGGGGCTTGGACTGGTTTGCTACTGTAGATAATATCCCCAGCCTTTGCTTCAACCACCTCACTAGCACTTCACATCTACCAGGCCCCACACAAGCCGGGACAGCTGAACCTCCCCTCCCCTACCTAGGGTTTCCTACCCCAAGGGGGCTCGGACCAAACACCAGTCATATCACTGCACAAAGTCATAGCTAACAGAACAAAATTTAATTCATAACTACGTCAACTGCAACACAGAGAAGGATGGCTGAAAGCCAGACTATAAGAAAATATGTACAAGAGCATATCTACAGATGATTCTTCTTCATCATCGAGACTGTGACTATAGTTCGTGCGGTCGTCCTGTCGTGGTTACGACTCACCCAGGAACCTCCAGTGGACAGGAACTCCAAGGTCTGATGCCTCTCCAAAGTTCCCTCTTCATACAGTGAACCAAATCTCGGGCTGATCAAGCGTAGTACCACTGCCTGACCGACACTGCACCAGTACTATATCACCGTCACACTCTACGGATGAAGTCTGGGCCGACCCTAGAATACTAGCTGTCTCCCAACTGCAGACAAGTACGTGTAGCACCGTACCCTAATGTTCAAGAGCCTGATTGCTCTTCTGTCTCGTAAGTGACATACACACTGATAAGTCACCTATAACATGAGCGATCGCTCCATATAAACACAATGTCACTTGCAAAGTCTAACAGGTGCCTACAACACTTCACCTATACCCATGTCTCTTGGAATAATAGATCTTCACAAATTCACAAGTAACTACCCTGGTCGATGGGTATCACTCACATCCTAACCTACACTGTCAATGTTCAACACCTCGGAATGGGGTAGATCCCTACCCTACCAAGCATGTCACTCCGGTGTTCACACCAATAAGTAAATCAATGTCTTCGGTCACTGGACCAAGTTTCGGCTTCACAAAGGTAAACCATTGTAGGTACACACCACTTAAGCATGATAGTATACTAGGTGTCCCGTGACGACCCAGCCGGGCCGGAAGCATAACAAACAGGCCATGGTGACTGGTAACAGAGATCACTCCAATCAACTTTGAAATTCACTACCTTGTAATCATCAAGGTTCTCACTGAGTTCGAATTCCACCAGTGCTCCACTGGCTAGAATCAAGACACGTTTCAGTCTTGGATCCTACCGGATCTGTTGACCCTCGTCGGACTCTCTGCGGCGGTCACAGCATAGACCTACCGACAAATTCTGTACTCAGACTTTTCAATCGTTGATCTCGGCAGATTCCGATGACAGCTCCCAGTAATACCTCAACCATCATCTTGATCGGCACTGGAATGAGCCGGTCCCTTAGAGCTCAGGGTTAAACTCTGGAATCTCTTTAGGTATAGCAATAACAAATCCTGAAACACGGAGGGGTTGGTGTGAGTACTCAACTACAACAAGAACTAACTGCATCTCCACCATTACACCTGCCTCTCAGTGATACATAATACAATCAAGATATATGTATGAGATCATCACATCATAAATCCACTCTTAACTATAATGTATAGGCATGATGATGTAAGAGAAAGCAATAGTACACCTGTGCATAGTCAAGTAACTCGTCTGGGCTACAGATAGCCCCCTAGCACCAGAGTCGACTGTATGACTCTGTCAAAGCATCCTTCGCCTGGTGCTAGTCCACTCCTGTTTCATCGTCCATCATCAATCAACAAATACACCTACTTCCCTTTCAGTGTAGTGATTACTTTATCTAGGAGGTGCCCAGCCGGACATATCCTCCTTCCAAACATACTCACCAATTAACCAATCCCTTCACCCATGGATTGATCAACTACCCACATTAATAACTATATGTCCATAATAAATTATACTCCTTATAATTCATTACTATATTATTAACTAAGGATAACTCATGAATTGTTAAACTTAAATAACAAACTCATATCACAGCCATCGCTCCGTCCTGGGATCCCTGTCCCAGAACCTGAGTTGCCTTTTTATTAACTGACCTTCATTCAGGTCAGTCATTTCTGTGCCGGTCGAGCACAGCTTTGGTGGCCATCCACCAATACACTTTCCCACAGCTACTGTGGGTCCCGTGCATCTTGTCCCGTGACGACTTAGGTCACGTCATCCAATGTAGCAAGGCCTCCAGCCTCTCCTCTACCAAAACTCTAGCGCCTCATTTTTGCGGGATCATTCCCCTAACATACTACTCCTACTTCACGGCAGTACCTCAAGTACTCCAGGAACAGAGTCAGGTTTCTGGAAGAGTAGAATAATAGAGACAGACTCGGTTCGGTTCCTATCTTGGATCTACCTAGACGCAACGGCCTCGAATTACAGAGCGCCGCATCACTCTCGGTCGGGTATGTTCAACCATCGGATACGAACGATCGCTTTGGGGTCGGACCTGCACCCTAACGGGTTGGGCGGACCGGCCTACTTCCCAGTCGGTTGACTAGACATACGCAAAATTGAACACGCACGGTCACTCTAGCGGACGGACATGTAAACAAGCAGTGACAATAGGTCTCATAAATACTTCCTATCAACTGTTATCCAATAAATGTAACACCCTCCTTCCTAAGTGGAATAACACTGGTACCATTACACCGCAAATACTTACCTGCCGATCTTTCCCATGAATCACACCTTGATTCCAAGAATAATCACCACCACTGAACTAACATCTAAGTTACAATCCTAATCTAACGAAGCAAATTATACATCTATCATAATAACAAGCCCTAACTTATCATTATTAACCGCGTCTAGCATTTCTATGTAATGAATGACAAACAACCTGCCTTGCGTGTGTAATTACTAAACCAAATAAGTAACTGCTACACACTTGGTAAAGTACCGGAATCTTCCTAGCACAAAGCAGTGATAATAGCATACATATCACTAACCATGCAAATCATTTGTAACCTAACCGTTTATAATTCTATCAATCTACAAACAAAGGTTTTACACCAGTACTAGAAAGAACACACGTTCCGGCCTATTGTGTATACACACTCCCAGCTGTTGTGCATGGCTGGCCCCGTCTGTCAACACATTACCTAGCCGATCGATAATCGCTAATTAAAAATGCAGACGGCCTGCAGTAAATTTATGCGCTTCGCGAAGACGATAAGGGTCGGCAAATAATTCTCTCGGGAATGTAGGCGCGGTATAAGGACAACCGTTAAACAATATACAAAGTATTCAACTGACCTGTGATTCAGAAATCACAATCTTGACTGCTGATGTCCCGCTCTGGTCGCGAACACTGACATTCAATTTCAGCAGCACATTTCTGCGATCTGTCTACGCTGAGGTCCGACTGGCGACTGATCACGACCAACTAAGTGCGTCTTCACAATGCCTTCACGGGCCGAGTGAATTCCATGAGCCACGGAGAAGTCCTGTGTCACGGATAGTTCCACAATCCCGTGTTCCATGATGCAATTGTGAGTCTAGCGTGATCTTGACCACGTACGCACTTACTGGGGGACATTCTAGATTTCTCTAGAAATAACCAGAATAGTGACGTCACGCACTACTTTCGACGGGAAACCCCCTATTTATTGCTACCAATTCCAGGGAGACTAACCCTTCGCCATCCCATCAAAGGGATATAACACAGAGACCAGACGATCTGCAGTCGTTTCGTCACACTAGCCTTGCGTGCTCAGCTTTAACTAGTCTAATCATTTCACTGTCCGAATTCCACACTCTATCATCCTAACTGCATCATCAAGAAACACTCATAACAGCTGATGACTGAACTAACATCCCTTGGTTTCACTAGGCACTTCATGCAATAGCAGTGAACATTTCAGCACAATTGTAAAGCTATCTAATAAATTCAAATTCTCACAGTATGCAATTTAACAAGAAAATCCACACCATTTGCCTCGTAAAGGACTTGCACCTGACCAGTATATTAAAGCAAATGCCTTTACAAATATCGGTCAGCAGCACAACTGTACACGCTTGTACTATGGCCTAGTTACAAGACGACTATCTATCGCCAAACTCATTATAGATTCAGAGATTTCAAATAGATAATTAGCTGCTGTACAAACTCGCGTTAAGCGGTATTTACACGATGAAAATACGTAAATAGGTATTACCTGACCAGTTGAACCACCATAAGATCAGCTCTAGTTAACTGTCTGGGCTACCAACCCCGTGCTCGACAGTAGAATCTGCAGAAACAGAACGTCTGCTCTGTCCGAGATGTCGAGAGGGAATGATCGCAACAATAGCGATTTCCGTTATTGCACTCTACTCTCTACGCATGGAGATGTATTGAAACACGTATTATTTCACGTTAAGCGTGAAGCGTTAATTCTCCCGAGAGAATAGAACATTCCACGTTCTATCACGGGATAATCTGAATACACCCCGCGACATTTCTGCCGATTCTAATCGCTTCTCGAACGTTCCCTGCTAACGTAACCAAGCCGACTTCCCCGACGTTATTTATAACTGGGGAATTTTCTTATGACGTAACGGGTTACCTCGGGTTTCCGAGCCCGAAGCACAGCTGATCTGGTTCGCATCGTCACATTGACTATTTTTTTATGTTGCATATCCCTTAAATGACGTTGCAGTCAACACCAGCATCTGTCAGCTGCTGTTGATGTACTAGACAAGATTACGCTCAGTAGTTTGCCATTGCTTTCTGAGAGAGTGGCTCATATACCCTCGTAAGTAACCAACATGGCGTCATCCGCTACCGAATCTCGCGCAGCTGCGTTACTAGAATAGACGGGATTACGGAGAAAGACGTTAACTCTATGCCAGGGAGACTGGCTATGGAGCAGGCATAATGATGAATGGAACATGGATGCGTAGAAAATGGCTCTAGTTTGTCTGCAATGAGAGTCGACGTCTCTCAAGAATAACAAACAGCTTCAGTAACACCAAAAACCTCTCCAGAAGATTGCAACCTCACGATGACACCGAAACCGCTCCAGCAGATTGCATCCCCACGATAAGACCGAAACCGCCCCAGAAGATTGCAACATCACGATGAGACCGAAACTGCTCCAAAAGATTGCAACCTCACGATGAGATAGTAACCTCTCCAGAAGATAGTAACCTCACAATGAGACCGAAACCTCCGCGATTACTTAATATATAATAGATAAATTGGATAATGAGCCTTGCCGTGCTCATTACCTACTTCAACGCTTTGCAAGTAAACACCGTCTTGCCCGTTGAATCAGAAATGATTTCTTCCGCGCAGACTGCCGAATCCTGTCTTCACATGCTGGGTAGGCATACCATAATAAACCGACACCAAATCGGCTACCCGCGCCTGGTTTTCCCTTTTCACGGGACCATCCCCCACTGGGCCAAGCCTGACATCCAGCTCGTGCCTGTGGCTCCTAGTAGGTGTCAGCATGCGACAGCGGCCATGCCCCGGGCAACAGCTGTGAGAGGCTGGCTAAAAACCGGACAAATGCTTGTTCATGAACCAAATATGTATGTTGAATGCTGTACAAATGCGTGTTAATGAATCACATATTTATGTTGCGCGCTGGACAAATGCGTGTTCATAAAACCACGTATGTATGTGCACGCTGGACAAACGCGTGGTCATGAGCCACATATGTATGTTGACACTGGGCTAATGCGTGTTTATGAACCACATATGTATGTTGCATGCTGGACACATAAATGTTCATGAACCACATATGTATGTTGCATGCTGGACACATAAATGTTCATGAACCACATATGTATGTGGTATACTGGACATTAGGGGGGACTGCGTGGTCTCGAGGTACGGTGTCTGCCTCGTGAGCTGGAGGTCCCGGGTTCAAGCCCCGGTGATGACTGGGACTTTTTCACGTGGACTTCTAGTAATAAAATGTCCCCTGGCCTCTGGGTAGTGAGATCGGACGCCCGTGTGTATTGTTGCGCATGTAAAAAATCCCTTGACAGCTGGAAATTGAAAAAGAGTAGCCTAACGGCGCTGCCCGGGCAAAATTTCGAGTTAAAAATCTACCCGAAGTATTTCAGGATCCTCGACGGTTTACTGAGATGAGTTTCTTCAATCTCAGGTTTGAGTTAGGAGGAGAACGGAGCACTTATGGGTTACTCCCGTGTGCCGTGATGTTAATCCATCGACTAAACTAAACTAAACATGCTGTTCATAAACCTCATATGTATGTTGCACGCTGAGCATATGCATATGCGTGAAACACATATGTATGTTGAAGGTTGGACAAATGCATGTTCATGAACCACATATGAATGTTACACGCATGCTATATAGCTGTAGAGACATGAACCGTCACACTGATGACAGTTGTACTGTGTCTCTAATAGGTTCCCTACCATCGGTTTCCCGGACACGTATGACAGAATCTGTGGCCGCTCTGGTCAGGTCACTCGCAGATACAAGTGAGCAGATGATAACTGTCCAGTCTGACAGTGTCAGTCACGGGATGTAGTGTTGATATAGAGATGACCGCAGTCTTGTAGTATCCACCAAAGGATGTCGTTAGCACAAATGTTTGTGATCTTAGATTCTACATTTATTTACTCTACACATGTCCCACTATGTTTATGCTTACTGTACACATGTCCTATTGTATATGCGATGTTTGCAAAGTTTAGTTTTGTTAAACCACTCCTTTCCCTTCTCCCTCTGTGAGTCTGTCTGTATGTATGTCTGCCTCTCCGTATCTATCTACATTCTACATGCACATACATAGAGATATATGTATCAACATAAACATACACAGAGATATATATATATCAACATAAACATACACAGAGATATATGTATCAACATAAACATACACAGAGATATATGTATCAACATAAACATACTCAGAGATATATGTGTCAACACATACATACACAGAGATATATGTATCAACATAAACATACACCGAGATATATGTATCAACATGCACATACACAGAGATATATGTATCAACATAAACATACACATAGATATATGTATCAACATAAACATACACAGAGATATATGTATCAACACACACATACACAGAGATATATGTATCGACACACACATACACAGAGATATATGTATCGACACACACATACACAGAGATATATGTATCGACACACACATACACAGAGATATATGTATCGACACACACATACACAGAGATATATGTATCAACACACACATACACAGAGATATATGTATCGACACACACATACACAGAGATATATGTATCAACACACACACACACAGAGATATATGTATCAACACACACATACACAGAGATATATGTATCTATCTTACGCCACTTTAGGCGACTCATATTCTGATCGAGACATCATAACTATCACGTGACTGTCTAAGCTTGTCCTCTAATAGTGTACTCAGAAATAAAGTCTATGGAAATGCAAACGTGTTTGTTTTTCTCAAGGCACGAGTCGAACAGAATGGGTGAATGAGTAAGTGAATGTATGGACTGCTGAATGTATGTCAACAATTTCAACTCATATTTCAGTCGAACAGAAAGTGGTTTGGCCTGATGGACAGAGATACTACATTGGAAGTAGTAGCAAGAGTATGGACTACGATTGAGTTCAACAAGAGTCATCGAGGGAAAAAACAATAAAATCAGAGAATGGATGAATAAAAGAGTGGATATGATCGAGGACATTGTCTCTGCCACACAAATTTATTGGAGCACGAGTGGACGGGCAGTGGCAGTACCACGAGAGATGTTTAACCGGTCATCATAAGATTGGGCAGTGAATGAAGGAGCCTGTGTCATTTACTGGCAGAGTTAGAGGTCTAGCAGCTGATAAATAACAATTCCAGGACAGATGAGAGAATGTAGGAGCCAATGTCATTTACTGGCAGATATGGAAGAATAACAGCTAATAGATGATTGTTTTAACACTGATGACATAATTAAGGAACTAGTGTCATTTACTGGCAGATTTGGGGGTGTAACAGCTGTTAGATGACTGTTCCAGGACTGATGGAAGAATGTAGGACATAGTGAAACTAGAGTAATTTATAGTATCCCTCTTTCCACACTGTCTCATAGCATCCACATCGTCTTCCAGTATCCACAGTGTCTCACAGGATCTACAGAGTCTCACAGGAACCACGGTGTCTCACAGAATCCACACAGTCTTACATGATCCACACAGTCTCAAAGTATTTACACAATCTCACAGAATCCACAGTCTTACATGATTCACAGTCTTACATGATCCACACAGTCTTACATGATTCACACAGTCTTACATGATCCACAAAGTCTTACATGACACACACAGTTTTACATGATCCACACAGTCTTACATGACACACACAGTCTTACATGATTCACAGTCTTACATGATCCACACAGTCTTACATGATACACACAGTCTTACATGATTCACAGTCTTATTTGATTCACACAGTCTTACATGATTCACAGTCTTACATGATTCACACAGTCTTACATGATTCACACAGTCTTACATGATTCACAGTCTTACATGATCCACAAAGTCTTACATGACACACACAGTTTTACATGATCCACACAGTCTTACATGACACACACAGTCTTACATGATTCACAGTCTTACATGATCCACACAGTCTTACATGATACACACAGTCTAACATGATTCACAGTCTTATATGATTCACACAGTCTTACATGATTCACAGTCTTACATGATTCACACAGTCTTACATGATTCAGAGTCTTACATGACACACAAAGTCTTACTTGATTCACAGTCTTACATGACACACACAGTCTTACATGATACACAGTCTTACATGACACACAGTCTTACATGACACACAGAGCCTTACATGATTCACACAGTCTTATATGATACACACAGTCTGACATGATCCACACAGTCTTATATGATACACACAGTCTTACATGATACACACAGTCTTATATGATACACACAGTCTTATATGATATGCACAGTCTTATATGATACACACAGTCTTATATGATATGCACAGTCTTATATGATATGCACAGTCTTATATGATACGCACAGTCTTACATGATACACACAGTCTTATATGATACACACAGTCTTATATGATACACAAAGTCTTATATGATACACACAGTCTTATATGATACGCACAGTCTTATATGATCCACACAAACTTATATGATAACACAGTCTTATATCATACACACAGTCTTACATGATCCACACAGTCTTACATGATCCACACAGTCTTATATGATACACACAGTCTTACATGATCCAAACAGTCTTACATGATCCACACAGTCTTACATGATCCACACAGTCTAACATCACACACACAGTCTTACATGATCCACACAGTCTTATATGATACACACAGTCTTATATGATACACACAGTCTTATATGATACACACAGTCTTATATGATCCACACAGTCTTATATGATACACACAGTCTTATATGATACACACAGTCTTATATGATACACACAGTCTTATATGATACACACAGTCTTATATGATCCACACAGTCTTATATGATACACACAGTCTAACATGATACACACAGTCTTACATGATCCACACAGTCGTATATGATACACACAGTCTTAATGATACACACAGTCTTATATGATACGCACAGTCTTATATGATCCACACAAACTTATATGATAACACAGTCTTATATGATACACACAGTCTTACATGATCCACACAGTCTTACATGATCGACACAGTCTTATATGATACACACAGTCTTACATGATCCACACAGTCTTACATGATCCACACAGTCTTACATGATCCACACAGTCTAACATCACACACACAGTCTTACATGATCCACAGTCTTACATGATCCACACCGTATTACATGATCCACACAGTCTTACATGATACACACAGTCTTACATGATCCACACAGTCTGACATGATCCACACAGTCGTATATGATACACACTGTCTTACATGATACACACAGTCTTATATGATACACACAGTCTTATAAGATATGCACAGTCTTATATGATACACACAGTCTTATATGATATGCACAGTCTTATATGATACGCACAGTCTTACATGATACACACAGTCTTATATGATACACACAGTCTTATATGATCCACACAGTCTTATATGATACACACAGTCTTATATGATACGCACAGTCTTATATGATCCACACAAACTTATATGATAACACAGTCTTATATGATACACACAGTCTTACATGATCCACACAGTCTTACATGATCCACACAGTCTTATATGATACACACAGTCTTACATGATCCACACAGTCTTACATGATCCACACAGTCTAACATCACACACACAGTCTTACATGATCCACACAGTCTTATATGATACACACAGTCTTATATGATACACACAGTCTTATATGATACACACAGTATTATATGATCCACACAGTCTTATATGATACACACAGTCTAACATGATACACACAGTCTTACATGATCCACACAGTCTTATATGACACACAAAGTCTTATATGATACACACAGTCTTATATGATACGCACAGTCTTATATGATCCACACAAACTTATATGATAACACAGTCTTATATCATACACACAGTCTTACATGATCCACACAGTCTTACATGATCCACACAGTCTTATATGATACACACAGTCTTACATGATCCAAACAGTCTTACATGATCCACACAGTCTTACATGATCCACACATTCTTATATGATACACAGTCTGACATGATCCACACAGTCTTATATGATCCACACAGTCTTATATGATCCACACAGTCTTACATAATACACACAGTCTTATATGATCCACACAGTCTTACATGATCCACAAAGTCTTATATGATACACACGGTCTTACATGATCCACACAGTCTTATATGATACACACAGTCGTATATGATACACACAGTCTTACAAGATACATACAGTCTTACATGATCCACAAAGTCTTACATGATCCACACAGTCTGACATGATCCACAGAGTCGTACATGATACAAACAGTCGTACATGATCCACACAGTCTGACATGATTCACACAGTCTGACATGATCCACACAGTCTTATATGATACACACAGTCTTACATGATCCACACAGTCTTACATGATTTACACAGTCTTATATGATACACACATTCTTACATGATCCACACAGTCTTACATAATTTACACAGTCTTATATGATACACACAGTCTGACATGATACACACAGTCTTATATGATACAGACAGTCTTACATGATCCACACATTCTTATATGATACACAGTCTTATATGACACAAACAGTCTTACATGACACACACAGTCTTATATGATACACACAGTCTTATATGACACACACAGTCTGACATGATCCACAAAGTCTTATATGATACACACAGTCACACATGATCCACACAGTCGTATATGATACACACAGTCTTACATGATACACACAGTCTTATATGATACACACATTCTTACATGATACACATAGGCTTTAATGATACACACATTCTTACACGATCCACACAGTCTTATATGATACACACAATCTTACATGATCCACACAGTCTTACATGTTACACACAGTCTTACATGATACAAACAGTCTTACATGATCCACACTGTCTGACACGATACACTCAGTCTTACATGATACACACAGTCTTACATGATCCACACAGTCTTATATGATACACACAGTCTTACATAATTACAAGTCTTATATGATACACACAGTCTTACATGATCCACACAGTCTTATATGATACACACAGTCTTATATGATACACACAGTCTTACATGATCCACATAGTCTTATATGATACACTCAGTCTTATATGATTCACATAGTCTTATATGATATACACAGTCTTATATGATACACACAGTCTTATATGGTACATGCAGTCTTATATGATCCACACAGTCTTATATGATACACACAGTCTTACACGATACACACAGTCTTACATGATCCACACAGTCTTATTTGATACACAGTGTCTTATATGATACACACAGTCTTACATGATTCACAGTCTTACATGACACACACAGTCTTACATGATTCACAGTATTACATGACACACACAGTCTTACATGATACACACAGTCTTACATGATCCACACAGTCTTACATGAATCGCAGTCTTACATGACACACACTGTCTTACATGATACAGACAGTCTTACATGATCCACACAGTCTTACATGATTCACAGTCGTACATGACACACACAGTCTTACATGATACACACAGTCTTACATGATCCACACAGTCTTACATGATTCACAGTCTTACATGATCCACACAGTCTTACATGATTCACAGTCTTACATGATCCACACAGTCTTACATGATCCACACAGTCTTACATGATTCACAGTCTTACATGACACACACAGTCTTACATGATACACACAGTCTTACATGATACACACAGTCTTACAAGATCCACAGTCTTACATGATACACACAGTCTGACATGATCCACACAGTCTACACGATACACACAGTCTTACATGATCCACACAGTCTTACATGATCCACACAGTCTTACATGATCCACAGTCTTATATGATACACACAGTCTTACATGATACACAAGTCTTATATGATACACACAGTCTTATATGATATGCACTGTCTTATATGATACACACAGTCTTAGATGATAACACAGTCTTATATGATACACACAGACTTACATGATCCACACAGTCTTACATGATCCACACAGTCTTATATGATACACACAGTCTTATATGATACACACAGTCTTAAATGATCCACACAGTCTTACATGATACACACTGTCTGACATGACCCACACTGTCTTACATGATCCGCACAGTCTTACATGATCCACACAGTCTGACATGATCCACACAGTCTGACATGATCCACACAGTCTTACATGATCCACACAGTCTTATATGATACACACAGTCTTAAATGATCCACACAGTCTTACATGATACACACTGTCTGACATGACCCACACAGTCTTACATGATCCGCACAGTCTTACATGATCCACACAGTCTGACATGATCCACACAGTCTGACATGTTACACACAGTCTTACATGATACACAGTCTTATATGATACACACAGACGTATATGATATGCACAGTCTTATATGATCCACACAAACATATATGATAACACAGTCTTATATGATACACACAGTCTTACATGATCCACACAGTCTTACATGATCCACACAGTCTTATATGATACAAACAGTCTTACATGATCCACACAGTCTTACATGATCCACACAGTCTTACATGATCCACACAGTCTTACATGATCCACACAGTCTTACATGATCCACACAGTCTGACATGATCCACACAGTCTTACATGATACACACAGTCTTACATGATCCACACAGTCTTACATGATCCACACAGTCTTATATAACACACACATTCTTACATGATACATACAGTCTTACATGATCCACACAGTCGTATATGATACACACAGTCGTATATGATACACACAGTCTTGCATGATACATACAGTCTTACATGATACACAAAGTCTTACATGATCCACACAGTCTGACATTATCCACAGAGTCGTACATGATACACACAGTCGTACATGATCCACACAGTCTGACATGATCCACGCAGTCTGACATGATCCACACAGTCTTATATGATACACACAGTCTTATATGATATACACAGTCTTATATGGTACACGCAGTCTTATATGATCCACACAGTCTTATATGATACACACGGTCTTACACGATACACACAGTCTTACATGATCCACACAGTCTTATATGATACACAGTGTCCTATATGATACACTCAGTCTTACATGATTCACAGTCTTACATGACACACACAGTCATACATGATTCACAGTCTTACATGACACACACAGTCTTACATGATACACACAGTCTTACATGATCCACACAGTCTTACATGAATCACAGTCTTACATGACACACACTGTCTTACATGATACACACAGTCTTACATGATCCACACATTCTTACATGATTCACAGTCTTACATGACACACACTGTCTTACATGATACACACAGTCTTACATGATCCACACAGTCTTACATGATCCACACAGTCTTACATGATTCACAGTCTTACATGACACACACAGTCTTACATGATACACACAGTCTTACATGATCCAAACAGTCTTACATGATTCACACAGTCTTGCATGATTCACAGACTTACATGATCCACACAGTCTTACATGATACACAGTCTTATTTATACACACAGTCTTACATGATACACACAGTATTACATGATACACACAGTCTTACATGATACACAGTCTTATATGATACACAGTCTTATATGATACACACAGTCTTACATGATACACACAGTCTTATATGATCCATATAGTCTTACATGATACACACAGTCTGACATGATCCACACAGTCTACATGATACACACAATCTTACATGATCCACACAGTCTTACATGATCCACACATTCTTATATGATACACACAGTCTTACATGATACACACAGTCTTATATTATACACACAGTCTTATATGCTATGCACTGTCTTAAATGATACACACAGTCTTAGATGATAACACAGTCTTATATGATACACACAGTGTTATATGATACACACAGTCTTACATGATCCACACAGTCTTACATGATCCACACAGTCTTATATTATACACACAGTCTTAAATGATCCACACAGTCTTACATGATGCACACTGTCTGACATGAACCACACAGTCTGACATGATCCACACAGTCTTATATGATACACACAGTCTTATATGATACACACAGTCTTGTATGATCCACACAGTCTTATATGATACACACAGTCTTACATGATTCACACACTCATACATGATCCACACACTCTTACATGAACCACACAGTCTTACATGATACACACAGTCTTACATGATACACACAGTCTTATATGATACACACAGTCATACATGAATCGCAGTCTTACATGACACACACTGTCTTACATGATACAGACAGTCTTACATGATCCACACAGTCTTACATGATTCACAGTCGTACATGACACACACAGTCTTACATGATACACACAGTCTTACATGATCCACACAGTCTTACATGATTCACAGTCTTACATGATCCACACAGTCTTACATGATCCACACAGTCTTACATGATTCACAGTCTTACATGACACACACAGTCTTACATGATACACACAGTCTTACATGATACACAGTCTTATATGATACACACAGTCTTATATGATACACAAAGTCTTACATGATACACACAGTCTTACAAGATCCACACAGTCTTACTTGATACACACAGTCTGACATGATCCACACAGTCTACACGATACACACAGTCTTACATGATCCACACAGTCTTACATGATCCACACAGTCTTACATGATCCACAGTCTTATATGATACACACAGTCTTACATGATACACAAGTCTTATATGATACACACAGTCTTATATGATATGCACTGTCTTATATGATACACACAGTCTTAGATGATAACACAGTCTTATATTATACACACAGACTTACATGATCCACACAGTCTTACATGATCCACACAGTCTTATATGATACACACAGTCTTATATGATACACACAGTCTTAAATGATCCACACAGTCTTACATGATACACACTGTCTGACATGACCCACACTGTCTTACATGATCCGCACAGTCTTACATGATCCACACAGTCTGACATGATCCACACAGTCTGACATGATCCACACAGTCTTACATGATCCACACAGTCTTATATGATACACACAGTCTTAAATGATCCACACAGTCTTACATGATACACACTGTCTGACATGACCCACACAGTCTTACATGATCCGCACAGTCTTACATGATCCACACAGTCTGACATGATCCACACAGTCTGACATGTTACACACAGTCTTACATGATACACAGTCTTATATGATACACACAGACGTATATGATATGCACAGTCTTATATGATCCACACAAACATATATGATAACACAGTCTTATATGATACACACAGTCTTACATGATCCACACAGTCTTACATGATCCACACAGTCTTATATGATACAAACAGTCTTACATGATCCACACAGTCTTACATGATCCACACAGTCTTACATGATCCACACAGTCTTACATGATCCACACAGTCTTACATGATCCACACAGTCTGACATGATCCACACAGTCTTACATGATACACACAGTCTTACATGATCCACACAGTCTTACATGATCCACACAGTCTTATATAACACACACATTCTTACATGATACATACAGTCTTACATGATCCACACAGTCGTATATGATACACAAAGTCGTATATGATACACACAGTCTTGCATGATACATACAGTCTTACATGATACACAAAGTCTTACATGATCCACACAGTCTGACATTATCCACAGAGTCGTACATGATACACACAGTCGTACATGATCCACACAGTCTGACATGATCCACGCAGTCTGACATGATCCACACAGTCTTATATGATACACACAGTCTTATATGATATACACAGTCTTATATGGTACACGCAGTCTTATATGATCCAAACAGTCTTATATGATACACACGGTCTTACACGATACACACAGTCTTACATGATCCACACAGTCTTATATGATACACAGTGTCCTATATGATACACTCAGTCTTACATGATTCACAGTCTTACATGACACACACAGTCATACATGATTCACAGTCTTACATGACACACACAGTCTTACATGATACACACAGTCTTACATGATCCACACAGTCTTACATGAATCACAGTCTTACATGACACACACTGTCTTACATGATACACACAGTCTTACATGATCCACACATTCTTACATGATTCACAGTCTTACATGACACACACTGTCTTACATGATACACACAGTCTTACATGATCCACACAGTCTTACATGATCCACACAGTCTTACATGATTCACAGTCTTACATGACACACACAGTCTTACATGATACACACAGTCTTACATGATCCAAACAGTCTTACATGATTCACACAGTCTTGCATGATTCACAGACTTACATGATCCACACAGTCTTACATGATACACAGTCTTATTTATACACACAGTCTTACATGATACACACAGTATTACATGATACACACAGTCTTACATGATACACAGTCTTATATGATACACACAGTCTTATATGATACACACAGTCTTACATGATACACACAGTCTTACATGATCCATATAGTCTTACATGATACACACAGTCTGACATGATCCACACAGTCTACATGATACACACAGTCTTACATGATCCACACAGTCTTACATGATCCACACATTCTTATATGATACACACAGTCTTACATGATACACACAGTCTTATATGATACACACAGTCTTATATGCTATGCACTGTCTTAAATGATACACACAGTCTTAGATGATAACACAGTCTTATATGATACACACAGTGTTATATGATACACACAGTCTTACATGATCCACACAGTCTTACATGATCCACACAGTCTTATATTATACACACAGCCTTAAATGATCCACACAGTCTTACATGATACACACTGTCTGACATGAACCACACAGTCTGACATGATCCACACAGTCTTATATGATACACACAGTCTTATATGATACACACAGTCTTGTATGATCCACACAGTCTTATATGATACACACAGTCTTACATGATTCACACACTCATACATGATCCACACACTCTTACATGAACCACACAATCTTACATGATACACACAGTCTTACATGATACACACAGTCTTATATGATACACACAGTCTTACATGACCAAAAGAGTCTTACACGATACACACTGTCTTACATGATCCACACAGTCTTATATGATACACAGTGTCCTATATGATACACTCAGTCTTACATGATTCACAGTCTTACATGACACACACAGTCATACATGATTCACAGTCTTACATGACACACACAGTCTTACATGATACACACAGTCTTACATGATCCACACAGTCTTACATGAATCACAGTCTTACATGACACACACTGTCTTACATGATACACACAGTCTTACATGATCCACACATTCTTACATGATTCACAGTCTTACATGACACACACTGTCTTACATGATACACACAGTCTTACATGATCCACACAGTCTTACATGATCCACACAGTCTTACATGATTCACAGTCTTACATGACACACACAGTCTTACATGATACACACAGTCTTACATGATCCAAACAGTCTTACATGATTCACACAGTCTTGCATGATTCACAGACTTACATGATCCACACAGTCTTACATGATACACAGTCTTAATTATACACACAGTCTTACATGATACACACAGTATTACATGATACACACAGTCTTACATGATACACAGTCTTATATGATACACACAGTCTTATATGATACACACAGTCTTACATGATACACACAGTCTTACATGATCCATATAGTCTTACATGATACACACAGTCTGACATGATCCACACAGTCTACATGATACACACAGTCTTACATGATCCACACAGTCTTACATGATCCACACATTCTTATATGATACACACAGTCTTACATGATACACACAGTCTTATATGATACACACAGTCTTATATGCTATGCACTGTCTTAAATGATACACACAGTCTTAGATGATAACACAGTCTTATATGATACACACAGTGTTATATGATACACACAGTCTTACATGATCCACACAGTCTTACATGATCCACACAGTCTTATATTATACACACAGCCTTAAATGATCCACACAGTCTTACATGATACACACTGTCTGACATGAACCACACAGTCTGACATGATCCACACAGTCTTATATGATACGCACAGTCTTATATGATACACACAGTCTTGTATGATCCACACAGTCTTATATGATACACACAGTCTTACATGATTCACACACTCATACATGATCCACACACTCTTACATGAACCACACAGTCTTACATGATACACACAGTCTTACATGATACACACAGTCTTATATGATACACACAGTCTTACATGAATCGCAGTCTTACATGACACACACTGTCTTACATGATACAGACAGTCTTACATGATCCACACAGTCTTACATGATTCACAGTCGTACATGACACACACAGTCTTACATGATACACACAGTCTTACATGATCCACACAGTCTTACATGATTCACAGTCTTACATGATCCACACAGTCTTACATGATCCACACAGTCTTACATGATTCACAGTCTTACATGACACACACAGTCTTATATGACACAAACAGTCTTACATGACACACAGTCTTATATGATACACACAGTCTTATATGACACACAGTCTGACATGATCCACAAAGTCTTATATGATACACACAGTCACACATGATCCACACAGTCGTATATGATACACACAGTCTTACATGATACACACAGTCTTATATGATACACACATTCTTACATGATACACATAGGCTTTAATGATACACACATTCTTACACGATCCACACAGTCTTATATGATACACACAATCTTACATGATCCACACAGTCTTACATGTTACACACAGTCTTACATGATACAAACAGTCTTACATGATCCACACTGTCTGACACGATACACTCAGTCTTACATGATACACACAGTCTTACATGATCCACACAGTCTTATATGATACACACAGTCTTACATAATTACAAGTCTTATATGATACACACAGTCTTACATGATCCACACAGTCTTATATGATACACACAGTCTTATATGATACACACAGTCTTACATGATCCACATAGTCTTATATGATACACTCAGTCTTATATGATTCACACTGTCTTATATGATATACACAGTCTTATATGATACACACAGTCTTATATGGTACATGCAGTCTTATATGATCCACACAGTCTTATATGATACACACAGTCTTACACGATACACACAGTCTTACATGATCCACACAGTCTTATTTGATACACAGTGTCTTATATGATACACACAGTCTTACATGATTCACAGTCTTACATGACACACACAGTCTTACATGATTCACAGTATTACATGACACACACAGTCTTACATGATACACACAGTCTTACATGATCCACACAGTCTTACATGAATCGCAGTCTTACATGACACACACTGTCTTACATGATACAGACAGTCTTACATGATCCACACAGTCTTACATGATTCACAGTCGTACATGACACACACAGTCTTACATGATACACACAGTCTTACATGATCCACACAGTCTTACATGATTCACAGTCTTACATGATCCACACAGTCTTACATGATTCACAGTCTTACATGATCCACACAGTCTTACATGATCCACACAGTCTTACATGATTCACAGTCTTACATGACACACACAGTCTTACATGATACACACAGTCTTACATGATACACAGTCTTATATGATACACACAGTCTTATATGATACACAAAGTCTTACATGATACACACAGTCTTACAAGATCCACACAGTCTTACATGATACACACAGTCTTACATGATCCACACAGTCTTACATGATCCACACAGTCTTACATGATCCACAGTCTTATATGATACACACAGTCTTACATGATACACAAGTCTTATATGATACACACAGTCTTATATGATATGCACTGTCTTATATGATACACACAGTCTTAGATGATAACACAGTCTTATATGATACACACAGACTTACATGATCCACACAGTCTTACATGATCCACACAGTCTTATATGATACACACAGTCTTATATGATACACACAGTCTTAAATGATCCACACAGTCTTACATGATACACACTGTCTGACATGACCCACACTGTCTTACATGATCCGCACAGTCTTACATGATCCACACAGTCTGACATGATCCACACAGTCTGACATGATCCACACAGTCTTACATGATCCACACAGTCTTATATGATACACACAGTCTTAAATGATCCACACAGTCTTACATGATACACACTGTCTGACATGACCCACACAGTCTTACATGATCCGCACAGTCTTACATGATCCACACAGTCTGACATGATCCACACAGTCTGACATGTTACACACAGTCTTACATGATACACAGTCTTATATGATACACACAGACGTATATGATATGCACAGTCTTATATGATCCACACAAACATATATGATAACACAGTCTTATATGATACACACAGTCTTACATGATCCACACAGTCTTACATGATCCACACAGTCTTATATGATACAAACAGTCTTACATGATCCACACAGTCTTACATGATCCACACAGTCTTACATGATCCACACAGTCTTACATGATCCACACAGTCTTACATGATCCACACAGTCTGACATGATCCACACAGTCTTACATGATACACACAGTCTTACATGATCCACACAGTCTTACATGATCCACACAGTCTTATATAACACACACATTCTTACATGATACATACAGTCTTACATGATCCACACAGTCGTATATGATACACACAGTCGTATATGATACACACAGTCTTGCATGATACATACAGTCTTACATGATACACAAAGTCTTACATGATCCACACAGTCTGACATTATCCACAGAGTCGTACATGATACACACAGTCGTACATGATCCACACAGTCTGACATGATCCACGCAGTCTGACATGATCCACACAGTCTTATATGATACACACAGTCTTATATGATATACACAGTCTTATATGGTACACGCAGTCTTATATGATCCACACAGTCTTATATGATACACACGGTCTTACACGATACACACAGTCTTACATGATCCACACAGTCTTATATGATACACAGTGTCCTATATGATATACTCAGTCTTACATGATTCACAGTCTTACATGACACACACAGTCATACATGATTCACAGTCTTACATGACACACACAGTCTTACATGATACACACAGTCTTACATGAATCACAGTCTTACATGACACACACTGTCTTACATGATACACACAGTCTTACATGATCCACACATTCTTACATGATTCACAGTCTTACATGACACACACTGTCTTACATGATACACACAGTCTTACATGATCCACACAGTCTTACATGATCCACACAGTCTTACATGATTCACAGTCTTACATGACACACACAGTCTTACATGATACACACAGTCTTACATGATCCAAACAGTCTTACATGATTCACACAGTCTTGCATGATTCACAGACTTACATGATCCACACAGTCTTACATGATACACAGTCTTATTTATACACACAGTCTTACATGATACACACAGTATTACATGATACACACAGTCTTACATGATACACAGTCTTATATGATACACACAGTCTTATATGATACACACAGTCTTACATGATACACACAGTCTTATATGATCCATATAGTCTTACATGATACACACAGTCTGACATGATCCACACAGTCTACATGATACACACAGTCTTACATGATCCACACAGTCTTACATGATCCACACATTCTTATATGATTCACAGTCTTACATGACACACACTGTCTTACATGATACACACAGTCTTACATGATCCACACAGTCTTACATGATCCACACAGTCTTACATGATTCACAGTCTTACATGACACACACAGTCTTACATGATACACACAGTCTTACATGATCCAAACAGTCTTACATGATTCACACAGTCTTGCATGATTCACAGACTTACATGATCCACACAGTCTTACATGATACACAGTCTTATTTATACACACAGTCTTACATGATACACACAGTATTACATGATACACACAGTCTTACATGATACACAGTCTTATATGATACATACAGTCTTATATGATACACACAGTCTTACATGATACACACAGTCTTATATGATCCATATAGTCTTACATGATACACACAGTCTGACATGATCCACACAGTCTACATGATACACACAGTCTTACATGATCCACACAGTCTTACATGATCCACACATTCTTATATGATACACACAGTCTTACATGATACACACAGTCTTATATGATACACACAGTCTTATATGCTATGCACTGTCTTAAATGATACACACAGTCTTAGATGATAACACAGTCTTATATGATACACACAGTGTTATATGATACACACAGTCTTACATGATCCACACAGTCTTACATGATCCACACAGTCTTATATTATACACACAGTCTTAAATGATCCACACAGTCTTACATGATGCACACTGTCTGACATGAACCACACAGTCTGACATGATCCACACAGTCTTATATGATACACACAGTCTTATATGATACACACAGTCTTGTATGATCCACACAGTCTTATATGATACACACAGTCTTACATGATTCACACACTCATACATGATCCACACACTCTTACATGAACCACACAGTCTTACATGATACACACAGTCTTACATGATACACACAGTCTTATATGATACACACAGTCTTACATGAATCGCAGTCTTACATGACACACACTGTCTTACATGATACAGACAGTCTTACATGATCCACACAGTCTTACATGATTCACAGTCGTACATGACACACACAGTCTTACATGATACACACAGTCTTACATGATCCACACAGTCTTACATGATTCACAGTCTTACATGATCCACACAGTCTTACATGATCCACACAGTCTTACATGATTCACAGTCTTACATGACACACACAGTCTTACATGATACACACAGTCTTACATGATACACAGTCTTATATGATACACACAGTCTTATATGATACACAAAGTCTTACATGATACACACAGTCTTACAAGATCCACACAGTCTTACATGATACACACAGTCTGACATGATCCACACAGTCTACACGATACACACAGTCTTACATGATCCACACAGTCTTACATGATCCACACAGTCTTACATGATCCACAGTCTTATATGATACACACAGTCTTACATGATACACAAGTCTTATATGATACACACAGTCTTATATGATATGCACTGTCTTATATGATACACACAGTCTTAGATGATAACACAGTCTTATATGATACACACAGACTTACATGATCCACACAGTCTTACATGATCCACACAGTCTTATATGATACACACAGTCTTATATGATACACACAGTCTTAAATGATCCACACAGTCTTACATGATACACACTGTCTGACATGACCCACACTGTCTTACATGATCCGCACAGTCTTACATGATCCACACAGTCTGACATGATCCACACAGTCTGACATGATCCACACAGTCTTACATGATCCACACAGTCTTAAATGATCCACACAGTCTTACATGATACACACTGTCTGACATGACCCACACTGTCTGACATGACCCACACAGTCTTACATGATCCACACAGTCTGACATGATCCACACAGTCTGACATGTTACACACAGTCTTACATGATACACAGTCTTATATGATACACACAGACGTATATGATATGCACAGTCTTATATGATCCACACAAACATATATGATAACACAGTCTTATATGATACACACAGTCTTACATGATACACACAGTCTTACATGATCCACACAGTCTTACATGATCCACACAGTCTTATATGATACAAACAGTCTTACATGATCCACACAGTCTTACATGATCCACACAGTCTTACATGATCCACACAGTCTTACATGATCCACACAGTCTTACATGATCCACACAGTCTGACATGATCCACACAGTCTTACATGATACACACAGTCTTACATGATCCACACAGTCTTACATGATCCACACAGTCTTATATAACACACACATTCTTACATGATACATACAGTCTTACATGATCCACACAGTCGTATATGATACACACAGTCGTATATGATACACACAGTCTTGCATGATACATACAGTCTTACATGATACACAAAGTCTTACATGATCCACACAGTCTGACATTATCCACAGAGTCGTACATGATACACACAGTCGTACATGATCCACACAGTCTGACATGATCCACGCAGTCTGACATGATCCACACAGTCTTATATGATACACACAGTCTTATATGATATACACAGTCTTATATGGTACACGCAGTCTTATATGATCCACACAGTCTTATATGATACACACGGTCTTACACGATACACACAGTCTTACATGATCCACACAGTCTTATATGATACACAGTGTCCTATATGATACACTCAGTCTTACATGATTCACAGTCTTACATGACACACACAGTCATACATGATTCACAGTCTTACATGACACACACAGTCTTACATGATACACACAGTCTTACATGATCCACACAGTCTTACATGAATCACAGTCTTACATGACACACACTGTCTTACATGATACACACAGTCTTACATGATCCACACATTCTTACATGATTCACAGTCTTACATGACACACACTGTCTTACATGATACACACAGTCTTACATGATCCACACAGTCTTACATGATCCACACAGTCTTACATGATTCACAGTCTTACATGACACACACAGTCTTACATGATACACACAGTCTTACATGATCCAAACAGTCTTACATGATTCACACAGTCTTGCATGATTCACAGACTTACATGATCCACACAGTCTTACATGATACACAGTCTTATTTATACACACAGTCTTACATGATACACACAGTATTACATGATACACACAGTCTTACATGATACACAGTCTTATATGATACACACAGTCTTATATGATACACACAGTCTTACATGATACACACAGTCTTACATGATCCATATAGTCTTACATGATACACACAGTCTGACATGATCCACACAGTCTACATGATACACACAGTCTTACATGATCCACACAGTCTTACATGAATCACAGTCTTACATGACACACACTGTCTTACATGATACACACAGTCTTACATGATCCACACATTCTTACATGATTCACAGTCTTACATGACACACACTGTCTTACATGATACACACAGTCTTACATGATCCACACAGTCTTACATGATCCACACAGTCTTACATGATTCACAGTCTTACATGACACACACAGTCTTACATGATACACACAGTCTTACATGATCCAAACAGTCTTACATGATTCACACAGTCTTGCATGATTCACAGACTTACATGATCCACACAGTCTTACATGATACACAGTCTTATTTATACACACAGTCTTACATGATACACACAGTATTACATGATACACACAGTCTTACATGATACACAGTCTTATATGATACACACAGTCTTATATGATACACACAGTCTTACATGATACACACAGTCTTACATGATCCATATAGTCTTACATGATACACACAGTCTGACATGATCCACACAGTCTACATGATACACACAGTCTTACATGATCCACACAGTCTTACATGATCCACACATTCTTATATGATACACACAGTCTTACATGATACACACAGTCTTATATGATACACACAGTCTTATATGCTATGCACTGTCTTAAATGATACACACAGTCTTAGATGATAACACAGTCTTATATGATACACACAGTGTTATATGATACACACAGTCTTACATGATCCACACAGTCTTACATGATCCACACAGTCTTATATTATACACACAGCCTTAAATGATCCACACAGTCTTACATGATACACACTGTCTGACATGAACCACACAGTCTGACATGATCCACACAGTCTTATATGATACACACAGTCTTATATGATACACACAGTCTTGTATGATCCACACAGTCTTATATGATACACACAGTCTTACATGATTCACACACTCATACATGATCCACACACTCTTACATGAACCACACAATCTTACATGATACACACAGTCTTACATGATACACAGTCTTATATGATACACACAGTCTTACATGACCAAAAGAGTCTTACACGATACACACTGTCTTACATGATCCACACAGTCTTATATGATACACAGTGTCCTATATGATACACTCAGTCTTACATGATTCACAGTCTTACATGACACACACAGTCATACATGATTCACAGTCTTACATGACACACACAGTCTTACATGATACACACAGTCTTACATGATCCACACAGTCTTACATGAATCACAGTCTTACATGACACACACTGTCTTACATGATACACACAGTCTTACATGATCCACACATTCTTACATGATTCACAGTCTTACATGACACACGCTGTCTTACATGATACACACAGTCTTACATGATCCACACAGTCTTACATGATCCACACAGTCTTACATGATTCACAGTCTTACATGACACACACAGTCTTACATGATACACACAGTCTTACATGATCCAAACAGTCTTACATGATTCACACAGTCTTGCATGATTCACAGACTTACATGATCCACACAGTCTTACATGATACACAGTCTTATTTATACACACAGTCTTACATGATACACACAGTATTACATGATACACACAGTCTTACATGATACACAGTCTTATATGATACACACAGTCTTATATGATACACACAGTCTTACATGATACACACAGTCTTACATGATCCATATAGTCTTACATGATACACACAGTCTGACATGATCCACACAGTCTACATGATACACACAGTCTTACATGATCCACACAGTCTTACATGATCCACACATTCTTATATGATACACACAGTCTTACATGATACACACAGTCTTATATGATACACACAGTCTTATATGCTATGCACTGTCTTAAATGATACACACAGTCTTAGATGATAACACAGTCTTATATGATACACACAGTGTTATATGATACACACAGTCTTACATGATCCACACAGTCTTACATGATCCACACAGTCTTATATTATACACACAGCCTTAAATGATCCACACAGTCTTACATGATACACACTGTCTGACATGAACCACACAGTCTGACATGATCCACACAGTCTTATATGATCCACACAGTCTTATATGATACACACAGTCTTGTATGATCCACACAGTCTTATATGATACACACAGTCTTACATGATTCACACACTCATACATGATCCACACACTCTTACATGAACCACACAGTCTTACATGATACACACAGTCTTACATGATACACACAGTCTTATATGATACACACAGTCTTACATGAATCGCAGTCTTACATGACACACACTGTCTTACATGAACCACACAGTCTGACATGATCCACACAGTCTTATATGATACACACAGTCTTATATGATACACACAGTCTTGTATGATCCACACAGTCTTATATGATACACACAGTCTTACATGATTCACACACTCATACATGATCCACACACTCTTACATGAACCACACAATCTTACATGATACACACAGTCTTACATGATACACACAGTCTTATATGATACACACAGTCTTACATGACCAAAAGAGTCTTACACGATACACACTGTCTTACATGATCCACACAGTCTTATATGATACACAGTGTCCTATATGATACACTCAGTCTTACATGATTCACAGTCTTACATGACACACACAGTCATACATGATTCACAGTCTTACATGACACACACAGTCTTACATGATACACACAGTCTTACATGATCCACACAGTCTTACATGAATCACAGTCTTACATGACACACACTGTCTTACATGATACACACAGTCTTACATGATCCACACATTCTTACATGATTCACAGTCTTACATGACACACGCTGTCTTACATGATACACACAGTCTTACATGATCCACACAGTCTTACATGATCCACACAGTCTTACATGATTCACAGTCTTACATGACACACACAGTCTTACATGATACACACAGTCTTACATGATCCAAACAGTCTTACATGATTCACACAGTCTTGCATGATTCACAGACTTACATGATCCACACAGTCTTACATGATACACAGTCTTATTTATACACACAGTCTTACATGATACACACAGTATTACATGATACACACAGTCTTACATGATACACAGTCTTATATGATACACACAGTCTAATATGATACACACAGTCTTACATGATACACACAGTCTTACATGATCCATATAGTCTTACATGATACACACAGTCTGACATGATCCACACAGTCTACATGATACACACAGTCTTACATGATCCACACAGTCTTACATGATCCACACATTCTTATATGATACACACAGTCTTACATGATACACACAGTCTTATATGATACACACAGTCTTATATGCTATGCACTGTCTTAAATGATACACAGTCTTAGATGATAACACAGTCTTATATGATACACACAGTGTTATATGATACACACAGTCTTACATGATCCACACAGTCTTACATGATCCACACAGTCTTATATTATACACACAGCCTTAAATGATCCACACAGTCTTACATGATACACACTGTCTGACATGAAACACACAGTCTGACATGATCCACACAGTCTTATATGATACGCACAGTCTTATATGATACACACAGTCTTGTATGATCCACACAGTCTTATATGATACACACAGTCTTACATGATTCACACACTCATACATGATCCACACACTCTTACATGAACCACACAGTCTTACATGATACACACAGTCTTACATGATACACACAGTCTTATATGATACACACAGTCTTACATGAATCGCAGTCTTACATGACACACACTGTCTTACATGATACAGACAGTCTTACATGATCCACACAGTGTTACATGATTCACAGTCGTACATGACACACACAGTCTTACATGATACACACAGTCTTACATGATCCACACAGTCTTACATGATTCACAGTCTTACATGATCCACACAGTCTTACATGATCCACACAGTCTTACATGATTCACAGTCTTACATGACACACACAGTCTTACATGATACACACAGTCTTACATGATACACAGTCTTATATGATACACACAGTCTTATATGATACACAAAGTCTTACATGATACACACAGTCTTACAAGATCCACACAGTCTTACATTATACACACAGTATGACATGATCCACACAGTCTACACGATACACACAGTCTTACATGATCCACACAGTCTTACATGATCCACACAGTCTTACATGATCCACAGTCTTATATGATACACACAGTCTTACATGATACACAAGTCTTATATGATACACACAGTCTTATATGATATGCACTGTCTTATATGATACACACAGTCTTAGATGATAACACAGTCTTATATGATACACACAGACTTACATGATCCACACAGTCTTACATGATCCACACAGTCTTATATGATACACACAGTCTTATATGATACACACAGTCTTAAATGATCCACACAGTCTTACATGATACACACTGTCTGACATGACCCACACTGTCTTACATGATCCGCACAGTCTTACATGATCCACACAGTCTGACATGATCCACACAGTCTGACATGTTACACACAGTCTTACATGATACACAGTCTTATATGATACACACAGACGTATATGATATGCACAGTCTTATATGATCCACACAAACATATATGATAACACAGTCTTATATGATACACACAGTCTTACATGATCCACACAGTCTTACATGATCCACACAGTCTTATATGATACAAACAGTCTTACATGATCCACACAGTCTTACATGATCCACACAGTCTTACATGATCCACACAGTCTTACATGATCCACACAGTCTTACATGATCCACACAGTCTGACATGATCCACACAGTCTTACATGATACACACAGTCTTACATGATCCACACAGTCTTACATGATCCACACAGTCTTATATAACACACACATTCTTACATGATACATACAGTCTTACATGATCCACACAGTCGTATATGATACACACAGTCGTATATGATACACACAGTCTTGCATGATACATACAGTCTTACATGATACACAAAGTCTTACATGATCCACACAGTCTGACATTATCCACAGAGTCGTACATGATACACACAGTCGTACATGATCCACACAGTCTGACATGATCCACGCAGTCTGACATGATCCACACAGTCTTATATGATACACACAGTCTTATATGATATACACAGTCTTATATGGTACACGCAGTCTTATATGATCCACACAGTCTTATATGATACACACGGTCTTACACGATACACACAGTCTTACATGATCCACACAGTCTTATATGATACACAGTGTCCTATATGATACACTCAGTCTTACATGATTCACAGTCTTACATGACACACACAGTCATACATGATTCACAGTCTTACATGACACACACAGTCTTACATGATACACACAGTCTTACATGATCCACACAGTCTTACATGAATCACAGTCTTACATGACACACACTGTCTTACATGATACACACAGTCTTACATGATCCACACATTCTTACATGATTCACAGTCTTACATGACACACACTGTCTTACATGATACACACAGTCTTACATGATCCACACAGTCTTACATGATCCACACAGTCTTACATGATTCACAGTCTTACATGACACACACAGTCTTACATGATACACACAGTCTTACATGATCCAAACAGTCTTACATGATTCACACAGTCTTGCATGATTCACAGACTTACATGATCCACACAGTCTTACATGATACACAGTCTTATTTATACACACAGTCTTACATGATACACACAGTATTACATGATACACACAGTCTTACATGATACACAGTCTTATATGATACACGCAGTCGTATATGATACACACAGTCTTACATGATACACACAGTCTTATATGATCCATATAGTCTTACATGATACACACAGTCTGACATGATCCACACAGTCTACATGATACACACAGTCTTACATGATCCACACAGTCTTACATGATCCACACATTCTTATATGATTCACAGTCTTACATGACACACACTGTCTTACATGATACACACAGTCTTACATGATCCACACAGTCTTACATGATCCACACAGTCTTACATGATTCACAGTCTTACATGACACACACAGTCTTACATGATACACACAGTCTTACATGATCCAAACAGTCTTACATGATTCACACAGTCTTGCATGATTCACAGACTTACATGATCCACACAGTCTTACATGATACACAGTCTTATTTATACACACAGTCTTACATGATACACACAGTATTACATGATACACACAGTCTTACATGATACACAGTCTTATATGATACATACAGTCTTATATGATACACACAGTCTTACATGATACACACAGTCTTATATGATCCATATAGTCTTACATGATACACACAGTCTGACATGATCCACACAGTCTACATGATACACACAGTCTTACATGATCCACACAGTCTTACATGATCCACACATTCTTATATGATACACACAGTCTTACATGATACACACAGTCTTATATGATACACACAGTCTTATATGCTATGCACTGTCTTAAATGATACACACAGTCTTAGATGATAACACAGTCTTATATGATACACACAGTGTTATATGATACACACAGTCTTACATGATCCACACAGTCTTACATGATCCACACAGTCTTATATTATACACACAGTCTTAAATGATCCACACAGTCTTACATGATGCACACTGTCTGACATGAACCACACAGTCTGACATGATCCACACAGTCTTATATGATACACACAGTCTTATATGATACACACAGTCTTGTATGATCCACACAGTCTTATATGATACACACAGTCTTACATGATTCACACACTCATACATGATCCACACACTCTTACATGAACCACACAGTCTTACATGATACACACAGTCTTACATGATACACACAGTCTTATATGATACACACAGTCTTACATGAATCGCAGTCTTACATGACACACACTGTCTTACATGATACAGACAGTCTTACATGATCCACACAGTCTTACATGATTCACAGTCGTACATGACACACACAGTCTTACATGATACACACAGTCTTACATGATCCACACAGTCTTACATGATTCACAGTCTTACATGATCAACACAGTCTTACATGATCCACACAGTCTTACATGATTCACAGTCTTACATGACACACACAGTCTTACATGATACACACAGTCTTACATGATACACAGTCTTATATGATACACACAGTCTTATATGATACACAAAGTCTTACATGATACACACAGTCTTACAAGATCCACACAGTCTTACATGATACACACAGTCTGACATGATCCACACAGTCTACACGATACACACAGTCTTACATGATCCACACAGTCTTACATGATCCACACAGTCTTACATGATCCACAGTCTTATATGATACACACAGTCTTACATGATACACAAGTCTTATATGATACACACAGTCTTATATGATATGCACTGTCTTATATGATACACACAGTCTTAGATGATAACACAGTCTTATATGATACACACAGACTTACATGATCCACACAGTCTTACATGATCCACACAGTCTTATATGATACACACAGTCTTATATGATACACACAGTCTTAAATGATCCACACAGTCTTACATGATACACACTGTCTGACATGACCCACACTGTCTTACATGATCCGCACAGTCTTACATGATCCACACAGTCTGACATGATCCACACAGTCTGACATGATCCACACAGTCTTACATGATCCACACAGTCTTATATGATACACACAGTCTTATATGATATACACAGTCTTATATGGTACACGCAGTCTTATATGATCCACACAGTCTTATATGATACACACGGTCTTACACGATACACACAGTCTTACATGATCCACACAGTCTTATATGATACACAGTGTCCTATATGATACACTCAGTCTTACATGATTCACAGTCTTACATGACACACACAGTCATACATGATTCACAGTCTTACATGACACACACAGTCTTACATGATACACACAGTCTTACATGATCCACACAGTCTTACATGAATCACAGTCTTACATGACACACACTGTCTTACATGATACACACAGTCTTACATGATCCACACATTCTTACATGATTCACAGTCTTACATGACACACACTGTCTTACATGATACACACAGTCTTACATGATCCACACAGTCTTACATGATCCACACAGTCTTACATGATTCACAGTCTTACATGACACACACAGTCTTACATGATACACACAGTCTTACATGATCCAAACAGTCTTACATGATTCACACAGTCTTGCATGATTCACAGACTTACATGATCCACACAGTCTTACATGATACACAGTCTTATTTATACACACAGTCTTACATGATACACACAGTATTACATGATACACACAGTATTACATGATACACAGTCTTATATGATACACGCAGTCGTATATGATACACACAGTCTTACATGATACACACAGTCTTATATGATCCATATAGTCTTACATGATACACACAGTCTGACATGATCCACACAGTCTACATGATACACACAGTCTTACATGATCCACACAGTCTTACATGATCCACACATTCTTATATGATTCACAGTCTTACATGACACACACTGTCTTACATGATACACACAGTCTTACATGATCCACACAGTCTTACATGATCCACACAGTCTTACATGATTCACAGTCTTACATGACACACACAGTCTTACATGATACACACAGTCTTACATGATACACAGTCTTATATGATACATACAGTCTTATATGATACACACAGTCTTACATGATACACACAGTCTTATATGATCCATATAGTCTTACATGATACACACAGTCTGACATGATCCACACAGTCTACATGATACACACAGTCTTACATGATCCACACAGTCTTACATGATCCACACATTCTTATATGATACACACAGTCTTACATGATACACACAGTCTTATATGATACACACAGTCTTATATGCTATGCACTGTCTTAAATGATACACACAGTCTTAGATGATAACACAGTCTTATATGATACACACAGTGTTATATGATACACACAGTCTTACATGATCCACACAGTCTTACATGATCCACACAGTCTTATATTATACACACAGTCTTAAATGATCCACACAGTCTTACATGATGCACACTGTCTGACATGAACCACACAGTCTGACATGATCCACACAGTCTTATATGATACACACAGTCTTATATGATACACACAGTCTTGTATGATCCACACAGTCTTATATGATACACACAGTCTTACATGATTCACACACTCATACATGATCCACACACTCTTACATGAACCACACAGTCTTACATGATACACACAGTCTTACATGATACACACAGTCTTATATGATACACACAGTCTTACATGAATCGCAGTCTTACATGACACACACTGTCTTACATGATACAGACAGTCTTACATGATCCACACAGTCTTACATGATTCACAGTCGTACATGACACACACAGTCTTACATGATACACACAGTCTTACATGATCCACACAGTCTTACATGATTCACAGTCTTACATGATCCACACAGTCTTACATGATCCACACAGTCTTACATGATTCACAGTCTTACATGACACACACAGTCTTACATGATACACACAGTCTTACATGATACACAGTCTTATATGATACACACAGTCTTATATGATACACAAAGTCTTACATGATACACACAGTCTTACAAGATCCACACAGTCTTACATGATACACACAGTCTGACATGATCCACACAGTCTACACGATACACACAGTCTTACATGATCCACACAGTCTTACATGATCCACACAGTCTTACATGATCCACAGTCTTATATGATACACACAGTCTTACATGATACACAAGTCTTATATGATACACACAGTCTTATATGATATGCACTGTCTTATATGATACACACAGTCTTAGATGATAACACAGTCTTATATGATACACACAGACTTACATGATCCACACAGTCTTACATGATCCACACAGTCTTATATGATACACACAGTCTTATATGATACACACAGTCTTAAATGATCCACACAGTCTTACATGATACACACTGTCTGACATGACCCACACTGTCTTACATGATCCGCACAGTCTTACATGATCCACACAGTCTGACATGATCCACACAGTCTGACATGATCCACACAGTCTTACATGATCCACACAGTCTTATATGATACACACAGTCTTAAATGATCCACACAGTCTTACATGATACACACTGTCTGACATGACCCACAGTCTTACATGATCCGCACAGTCTTACATGATCCACACAGTCTGACATGATCCACACAGTCTGACATGTTACACACAGTCTTACATGATACACAGTCTTATATGATACACACAGACGTATATGATATGCACAGTCTTATATGATCCACACAAACATATATGATAACACAGTCTTATATGATACACACAGTCTTACATGATCCACACAGTCTTACATGATCCACACAGTCTTATATGATACAAACAGTCTTACATGATCCACACAGTCTTACATGATCCACACAGTCTTACATGATCCACACAGTCTTACATGATCCACACAGTCTTACATGATCCACACAGTCTGACATGATCCACACAGTCTTACATGATACACACAGTCTTACATGATCCACACAGTCTTACATGATCCACACAGTCTTATATAACACACACATTCTTACATGATACATACAGTCTTACATGATCCACACAGTCGTATATGATACACACAGTCGTATATGATACACACAGTCTTGCATGATACATACAGTCTTACATGATACACAAAGTCTTACATGATCCACACAGTCTGACATTATCCACAGAGTCGTACATGATACACACAGTCGTACATGATCCACACAGTCTGACATGATCCACGCAGTCTGACATGATCCACACAGTCTTATATGATACACACAGTCTTATATGATATACACAGTCTTATATGGTACACGCAGTCTTATATGATCCACACAGTCTTATATGATACACACGGTCTTACACGATACACACAGTCTTACATGATCCACACAGTCTTATATGATACACAGTGTCCTATATGATACACTCAGTCTTACATGATTCACAGTCTTACATGACACACACAGTCATACATGATTCACAGTCTTACATGACACACACAGTCTTACATGATACACACAGTCTTACATGATCCACACAGTCTTACATGAATCACAGTCTTACATGACACACACTGTCTTACATGATACACACAGTCTTACATGATCCACACATTCTTACATGATTCACAGTCTTACATGACACACACTGTCTTACATGATACACACAGTCTTACATGATCCACACAGTCTTACATGATCCACACAGTCTTACATGATTCACAGTCTTACATGACACACACAGTCTTACATGATACACACAGTCTTACATGATCCAAACAGTCTTACATGATTCACACAGTCTTGCATGATTCACAGACTTACATGATCCACACAGTCTTACATGATACACAGTCTTATTTATACACACAGTCTTACATGATACACACAGTATTACATGATACACACAGTCTTACATGATACACAGTCTTATATGATACACACAGTCTTATATGATACACACAGTCTTACATGATACACACAGTCTTACATGATCCATATAGTCTTACATGATACACACAGTCTGACATGATCCACACAGTCTACATGATACACACAGTCTTACATGATCCACACAGTCTTACATGAATCACAGTCTTACATGACACACACTGTCTTACATGATACACACAGTCTTACATGATCCACACATTCTTACATGATTCACAGTCTTACATGACACACACTGTCTTACATGATACACACAGTCTTACATGATCCACACAGTCTTACATGATCCACACAGTCTTACATGATTCACAGTCTTACATGACACACACAGTCTTACATGATACACACAGTCTTACATGATCCAAACAGTCTTACATGATTCACACAGTCTTGCATGATTCACAGACTTACATGATCCACACAGTCTTACATGATACACAGTCTTATTTATACACACAGTCTTACATGATACACACAGTATTACATGATACACACAGTCTTACATGATACACAGTCTTATATGATACACACAGTCTTATATGATACACACAGTCTTACATGATACACACAGTCTTACATGATCCATATAGTCTTACATGATACACACAGTCTGACATGATCCACACAGTCTACATGATACACACAGTCTTACATGATCCACACAGTCTTACATGATCCACACATTCTTATATGATACACACAGTCTTACATGATACACACAGTCTTATATGATACACACAGTCTTATATGCTATGCACTGTCTTAAATGATACACACAGTCTTAGATGATAACACAGTCTTATATGATACACACAGTGTTATATGATACACACAGTCTTACATGATCCACACAGTCTTACATGATCCACACAGTCTTATATTATACACACAGCCTTAAATGATCCACACAGTCTTACATGATACACACTGTCTGACATGAACCACACAGTCTGACATGATCCACACAGTCTTATATGATACACACAGTCTTATATGATACATACAGTCTTGTATGATCCACACAGTCTTATATGATACACAGTCTTACATGATTCACACACTCATACATGATCCACACACTCTTACATGAACCACACAATCTTACATGATACACACAGTCTTACATGATACACACAGTCTTATATGATACACACAGTCTTACATGACCAAAAGAGTCTTACACGATACACACTGTCTTACATGATCCACACAGTCTTATATGATACACAGTGTCCTATATGATACACTCAGTCTTACATGATTCACAGTCTTACATGACACACACAGTCATACATGATTCACAGTCTTACATGACACACACAGTCTTACATGATACACACAGTCTTACATGATCCACACAGTCTTACATGAATCACAGTCTTACATGACACACACTGTCTTACATGATACACACAGTCTTACATGATCCACACATTCTTACATGATTCACAGTCTTACATGACACACGCTGTCTTACATGATACACACAGTCTTACATGATCCACACAGTCTTACATGATCCACACAGTCTTACATGATTCACAGTCTTACATGACACACACAGTCTTACATGATACACACAGTCTTACATGATCCAAACAGTCTTACATGATTCACACAGTCTTGCATGATTCACAGACTTACATGATCCACACAGTCTTACATGATACACAGTCTTATTTATACACACAGTCTTACATGATACACACAGTATTACATGATACACACAGTCTTACATGATACACAGTCTTATATGATACACACAGTCTTATATGATACACACAGTCTTACATGATACACACAGTCTTACATGATCCATATAGTCTTACATGATACACACAGTCTGACATGATCCACACAGTCTACATGATACACACAGTCTTACATGATCCACACAGTCTTACATGATCCACACATTCTTATATGATACACACAGTCTTACATGATACACACAGTCTTATATGATACACACAGTCTTATATGCTATGCACTGTCTTAAATGATACACACAGTCTTAGATGATAACACAGTCTTATATGATACACACAGTGTTATATGATACACACAGTCTTACATGATCCACACAGTCTTACATGATCCACACAGTCTTATATTATACACACAGCCTTAAATGATCCACACAGTCTTACATGATACACACTGTCTGACATGAACCACACAGTCTGACATGATCCACACAGTCTTATATGATACGCACAGTCTTATATGATACACACAGTCTTGTATGATCCACACAGTCTTATATGATACACACAGTCTTACATGATTCACACACTCATACATGATCCACACACTCTTACATGAACCACACAGTCTTACATGATACACACAGTCTTACATGATACACACAGTCTTATATGATACACACAGTCTTACATGAATCGCAGTCTTACATGACACACACTGTCTTACATGAACCACACAGTCTGACATGATCCACACAGTCTTATATGATACACACAGTCTTATATGATACACACAGTCTTGTATGATCCACACAGTCTTATATGATACACACAGTCTTACATGATTCACACACTCATACATGATCCACACACTCTTACATGAACCACACAATCTTACATGATACACACAGTCTTACATGATACACACAGTCTTATATGATACACACAGTCTTACATGACCAAAAGAGTCTTACACGATACACACTGTCTTACATGATCCACACAGTCTTATATGATACACAGTGTCCTATATGATACACTCAGTCTTACATGATTCACAGTCTTACATGACACACACAGTCATACATGATTCACAGTCTTACATGACACACACAGTCTTACATGATACACACAGTCTTACATGATCCACACAGTCTTACATGAATCACAGTCTTACATGACACACACTGTCTTACATGATACACACAGTCTTACATGATCCACACATTCTTACATGATTCACAGTCTTACATGACACACGCTGTCTTACATGATACACACAGTCTTACATGATCCACACAGTCTTACATGATCCACACAGTCTTACATGATTCACAGTCTTACATGACACACACAGTCTTACATGATACACACAGTCTTACATGATCCAAACAGTCTTACATGATTCACACAGTCTTGCATGATTCACAGACTTACATGATCCACACAGTCTTACATGATACACAGTCTTATTTATACACACAGTCTTACATGATACACACAGTATTACATGATACACACAGTCTTACATGATACACAGTCTTATATGATACACACAGTCTTATATGATACACACAGTCTTACATGATACACACAGTCTTACATGATCCATATAGTCTTACATGATACACACAGTCTGACATGATCCACACAGTCTACATGATACACACAGTCTTACATGATCCACACAGTCTTACATGATCCACACATTCTTATATGATACACACAGTCTTACATGATACACACAGTCTTATATGATACACACAGTCTTATATGCTATGCACTGTCTTAAATGATACACACAGTCTTAGATGATAACACAGTCTTATATGATACACACAGTGTTATATGATACACACAGTCTTACATGATCCACACAGTCTTACATGATCCACACAGTCTTATATTATACACACAGCCTTAAATGATCCACACAGTCTTACATGATACACACTGTCTGACATGAACCACACAGTCTGACATGATCCACACAGTCTTATATGATACGCACAGTCTTATATGATACACACAGTCTTGTATGATCCACACAGTCTTATATGATACACACAGTCTTACATGATTCACACACTCATACATGATCCACACACTCTTACATGAACCACACAGTCTTACATGATACACACAGTCTTACATGATACACACAGTCTTATATGATACACACAATCTTACATGAATCGCAGTCTTACATGACACACACTGTCTTACATGATACAGACAGTCTTACATGATCCACACAGTGTTACATGATTCACAGTCGTACATGACACACACAGTCTTACATGATACACACAGTCTTACATGATCCACACAGTCTTACATGATTCACAGTCTTACATGATCCACACAGTCTTACATGATCCACACAGTCTTACATGATTCACAGTCTTACATGACACACACAGTCTTACATGATACACACAGTCTTACATGATACACAGTCTTATATGATACACACAGTCTTATATGATACACAAAGTCTTACATGATACACACAGTCTTACAAGATCCACACAGTCTTACATGATACACACAGTATGACATGATCCACACAGTCTACACGATACACACAGTCTTACATGATCCACACAGTCTTACATGATCCACACAGTCTTACATGATCCACAGTCTTATATGATACACACAGTCTTACATGATACACAAGTCTTATATGATACACACAGTCTTATATGATATGCACTGTCTTATATGATACACACAGTCTTAGATGATAACACAGTCTTATATGATACACACAGACTTACATGATCCACACAGTCTTACATGATCCACACAGTCTTATATGATACACACAGTCTTATATGATACACACAGTCTTAAATGATCCACACAGTCTTACATGATACACACTGTCTGACATGACCCACACTGTCTTACATGATCCGCACAGTCTTACATGATCCACACAGTCTGACATGATCCACACAGTCTGACATGTTACACACAGTCTTACATGATACACAGTCTTATATGATACACACAGACGTATATGATATGCACAGTCTTATATGATCCACACAAACATATATGATAACACAGTCTTATATGATACACACAGTCTTACATGATCCACACAGTCTTACATGATCCACACAGTCTTATATGATACAAACAGTCTTACATGATCCACACAGTCTTACATGATCCACACAGTCTTACATGATCCACACAGTCTTACATGATCCACACAGTCTTACATGATCCACACAGTCTGACATGATCCACACAGTCTTACATGATACACACAGTCTTACATGATCCACACAGTCTTACATGATCCACACAGTCTTATATAACACACACATTCTTACATGATACATACAGTCTTACATGATCCACACAGTCGTATATGATACACACAGTCGTATATGATACACACAGTCTTGCATGATACATACAGTCTTACATGATACACAAAGTCTTACATGATCCACACAGTCTGACATTATCCACAGAGTCGTACATGATACACACAGTCGTACATGATCCACACAGTCTGACATGATCCACGCAGTCTGACATGATCCACACAGTCTTATATGATACACACAGTCTTATATGATATACACAGTCTTATATGGTACACGCAGTCTTATATGATCCACACAGTCTTATATGATACACACGGTCTTACACGATACACACAGTCTTACATGATCCACACAGTCTTATATGATACACAGTGTCCTATATGATACACTCAGTCTTACATGATTCACAGTCTTACATGACACACACAGTCATACATGATTCACAGTCTTACATGACACACACAGTCTTACATGATACACACAGTCTTACATGATCCACACAGTCTTACATGAATCACAGTCTTACATGACACACACTGTCTTACATGATACACACAGTCTTACATGATCCACACATTCTTACATGATTCACAGTCTTACATGACACACACTGTCTTACATGATACACACAGTCTTACATGATCCACACAGTCTTACATGATCCACACAGTCTTACATGATTCACAGTCTTACATGACACACACAGTCTTACATGATACACACAGTCTTACATGATCCAAACAGTCTTACATGATTCACACAGTCTTGCATGATTCACAGACTTACATGATCCACACAGTCTTACATGATACACAGTCTTATTTATACACACAGTCTTACATGATACACACAGTATTACATGATACACAGTCTTACATGATACACAGTCTTATATGATACACGCAGTCTTATATGATACACACAGTCTTACATGATACACACAGTCTTACATGATCCATATAGTCTTACATGATACACACAGTCTGACATGATCCACACAGTCTACATGATACACACAGTCTTACATGATCCACACAGTCTTACATGATCCACACATTCTTATATGATACACACAGTCTTACATGATACACACAGTCTTATATGATACACACAGTCTTATATGCTATGCACTGTCTTAAATGATACACACAGTCTTAGATGATAACACAGTCTTATATGATACACACAGTGTTATATGATACACACAGTCTTACATGATCCACACAGTCTTACATGATCCACACAGTCTTATATTATACACACAGCCTTAAATGATCCACACAGTCTTACATGATACACACTGTCTGACATGAACCACACAGTCTGACATGATCCACACAGTCTTATATGATACACACAGTCTTATATGATACACACAGTCTTGTATGATCCACACAGTCTTATATGATACACACAGTCTTACATGATTCACACACTCATACATGATCCACACACTCTTACATGAACCACACAATCTTACATGATACACACAGTCTTACATGATACACACAGTCTTATATGATACACACAGTCTTACATGACCAAAAGAGTCTTACATGATCCACACAGTCTGACATGATCCACAGAGTCGTACATGATACAAACAGTCGTACATGATCCACACAGTCTGACGTGATTCACACAGTCTGACATGATCCACACAGTCGTATATGATACACACAGTCTTACATGATCCACACAGTGTTACATGATACACACAGTCTTACATGATACACACAGTCTTACATGATACACACAGTCTTATATGATACACACATTCTTACATGATCCACACAGTCTTACATGATCCACACAGTCTTATATGATACACACAGTCTTACATGATCCACACAGTCTTACATGATCCACACATTCTTACATGATTCACACAGTCTTATATGATACACACAGTCTGACATGATCCACACAGTCTTATATGACACACACATTCTTACATGATACATACAGTCTTACATGATCCACAGTCTTATATGATACACACAGTCGTATATGATACACACAGTCTTACAAGATAAATACAGGCTTACATGATCCACAAAGTCTTACATGATCCACACAGTCTGACATGATCCACAGAGTCGTACATGATACAAACAGTCGTACATGATCCACACAGTATGACATGATTCACACAGTCTGACAAGATCCACACAGTCTTATATGATACACACAGTCTTACATGATCCACACAGTCTTACATGATTTACACAGTCTTATATGATACACACATTCTTACATGATCCACACAGTCTTACATAATTTACACAGTCTTATATGATACACACAGTCTGACATGATACACACAGTCTTATATGATACACACAGTCTTACATGATCCACACATTCTTATATGATACACAGTCTTATATGACACAAACAGTCTTACATGACACACACAGTCTTATATGATACACACAGTCTTATATGACACACACAGTCTGACATGATCCACAAAGTCTTATATGATACACACAGTCACACATGATCCACACAGTCGTATATGATACACACAGTCTTACATGATACACACAGTCTTATATGATACACACATTCTTACATGATACACATAGGCTTTAATGATACACACAGTCTTACACGATCCACACAGTCTTATATGATACACACAATCGTACATGATCCACACAGTCTTACATGTTACACACAGTCTTACATGATACAAACAGTCTTACATGATCCACACTGTCTGTCACGATACACTCAGTCTTACATGATACACACAGTCTTACATGATCCACACAGTCTTATATGATACACACAGTCTTACATAATTACAAGTCTTATATGATACACACAGTCTTACATGATCCACACAGTCTTATATGATACACACAGTCTTATATGATACACACAGTCTTACATGATCCACATAGTCTTATATTATACACTCAGTCTTATATGATTCACACAGTCTTATATGATATACACAGTCTTATATGATACACACAGTCTTATATGGTACATGCAGTCTTATATGATCCACACAGTCTTATATGATACACACAGTCTTACACGATACACAAAGTCTTACATGATCCACACAGTCTTATTTGATACACAGTGTCTTATATGATACACACAGTCTTACATGATTCACAGTCTTACATGACACACACAGTCTTACATGATTCACAGTATTACATGACACACACAGTCTTACATGATACACACAGTCTTACATGATCCACACAGTCTTACATGAATCGCAGTCTTACATGACACACACTGTCTTACATGATACAGACAGTCTTACATGATCCACACAGTCTTACATGATTCACAGTCGTACATGACACACACAGTCTTACATGATACACACAGTCTTACATGATCCACACAGTCTTACATGATTCACAGTCTTACATGATCCACACAGTCTTACATGATCCACACAGTCTTACATGATTCACAGTCTTACATGACACACACAGTCTTACATGATACACACAGTCTTACATGATACACATTCTTATATGATACACACAGTCTTATATGATACACACAGTCTTACATGATACACACAGTCTTACATGATCCACACAGTCTTACATGATACACACAGTCTGACATGATCCACACAGTCTACACGATACACACAGTCTTACATGATCCACACAGTCTTACATGATCCACACAGTCTTACATGATCCACAGTCTTATATGATACACACAGTCTTACATGATACACAAGTCTTATATGATACACACAGTCTTATATGATATGCACTGTCTTATATGATACACACAGTCTTAGATGATAACACAGTCTTATATGATACACACAGACTTACATGATCCACACAGTCTTACATGATCCACACAGTCTTATATGATACACACAGTCTTAAATGATCCACACAGTCTTACATGATACACACTGTCTGACATGACCCACACTGTCTTACATGATCCGCACAGTCTTACATGATCCACACAGTCTGACATGATCCACACAGTCTGACATGATCCACACAGTCTTACATGATCCACACAGTCTTATATGATACACACAGTCTTAAATGATCCACACAGTCTTACATGATACACACTGTCTGACATGACCCACACAGTCTTACATGATCCGCACAGTCTTACATGATCCACACAGTCTGACATGATCCACACAGTCTGACATGTTACACACAGTCTTACATGATACACAGTCTTATATGATACACACAGACGTATATGATATGCACAGTCTTATATGATCCACACAAACATATATGATAACACAGTGTTATATGATACACACAGTCTTACATGATCCACACAGTCTTACATGATCCACACAGTCTTATATGATACAAACAGTCTTACATGATCCACACAGTCTTACATGATCCACACAGTCTTACATGATCCACACAGTCTTACATGATCCACACAGTCTTACATGATCCACACAGTCTGACATGATCCACACAGTCTTACATGATACACACAGTCTTACATGATCCACACAGTCTTACATGATCCACACAGTCTTATATAACACACACATTCTTACATGATACAAACAGTCTTACATGATCCACACAGTCTTACATGATACACACAGTCGTATATGATACACACAGTCTACACGATACACACAGTCTTACATGATCCACACAGTCTTACATGATCCACACAGTCTTACATGATCCACAGTCTTATATGATACACACAGTCTTACATGATACACAAGTCTTATATGATACACACAGTCTTATATGATATGCACTGTCGTATATGATACACACAGTCTTAGATGATAACACAGTCTTATATGATACACACAGACTTACATGATCCACACAGTCTTACATGATCCACACAGTCTTATATGATACACACAGTCTTAAATGATCCACACAGTCTTACATGATACACACTGTCTGACATGACCCAAACTGTCTTACATGATCCGCACAGTCTTACATGATCCACACAGTCTGACATGATCCACACAGTCTGACATGATCCACACAGTCTTACATGATCCACACAGTCTTATATGATACACACAGTCTTAAATGATCCACACAGTCTTACATGATACACACTGTCTGACATGACCCACACAGTCTTACATGATCCGCACAGTCTTACATGATCCACACAGTCTGACATGATCCACACAGTCTGACATGTTACACACAGTCTTACATGATACACAGTCTTATATGATACACACAGACGTATATGATATGCACAGTCTTATATGATCCACACAAACATATATGATAACACAGTGTTATATGATACACACAGTCTTACATGATCCACACAGTCTTACATGATCCACACAGTCTTACATGATCCACACAGTCTTACATGATCCACACAGTCTTACATGATCCACACAGTCTGACATGATCCACACAGTCTTACATGATACACACAGTCTTACATGATCCACACAGTCTTCCATGATCCACACAGTCTTATATAACACACACATTCTTACATGATACAAACAGTCTTACATGATCCACACAGTCTGACATGATCCACAAAGTCTTATATGATACACACAGTCACACATGATCCACACAGTCGTATATGATACACACAGTCTTACATGATACACACAGTCTTATATGATACACACATTCTTACATGATACACATAGGCTTTAATGATACACACAGTCTTACACGATCCACACAGTCTTATATGATACACACAATCTTACATGATCCACACAGTCTTACATGTTACACACAGTCTTACATGATACAAACAGTCTTACATGATCCACACTGTCTGACACGATACACTCAGTCTTACATGATACACAGTCTTACATGATCCACACAGTCTTATATGATACACACAGTCTTACATAATTACAAGTCTTATATGATACACACAGTCTTACATGATCCACACAGTCTTATATGATACACACAGTCTTATATGATACACACAGTCTTACATGATCCACATAGTCTTATATTATACACTCAGTCTTATATGATTCACACAGTCTTATATGATATACACAGTCTTATATGATACACACAGTCTTATATGGTACATGCAGTCTTATATGATCCACACAGTCTTATATGATACACACAGTCTTACACGATACACACAGTCTTACATGATCCACACAGTCTTATTTGATACACAGTGTCTTATATGATACACACAGTCTTACATGATTCACAGTCTTACATGACACACACAGTCTTACATGATTCACAGTATTACATGACACACACAGTCTTACATGATACACACAGTCTTACATGATCCACACAGTCTTACATGAATCGCAGTCTTACATGACACACACTGTCTTACATGATACAGACAGTCTTACATGATCCACACAGTCTTACATGATTCACAGTCGTACATGACACACACAGTCTTACATGATCCACACAGTCTTACATGATCCACACAGTCTTACATGATTCACAGTCTTACATGATCCACACAGTCTTACATGATCCACACAGTCTTACATGATTCACAGTCTTACATGACACACACAGTCTTACATGATACACACAGTCTTACATGATACACAGTCTTATATGATACACACAGTCTTATATGATACACACAGTCTTACATGATACACACAGTCTTACATGATCCACACAGTCTTACATGATACACACAGTCTGACATGATCCACACAGTCTACACGATACACACAGTCTTACATGATCCACACAGTCTTACATGATCCACACAGTCTTACATGATCCACAGTCTTATATGATACACACAGTCTTACATGATACACAAGTCTTATATGATACACACAGTCTTATATGATATGCACTGTCTTATATGATACACACAGTCTTATATGATAACACAGTCTTATATGATACACACAGACTTACATGATCCACACAGTCTTACATGATCCACACATTCTTATATGATACACACAGTCTTAAATGATCCACACAGTCTTACATGATACACACTGTCTGACATGACCCACACTGTCTTACATGATCCGCACAGTCTTACATGATCCACACAGTCTGACATGATCCACACAGTCTGACATGATCCACACAGTCTTACATGATCCACACAGTCTTATATGATACACAGTCTTAAATGATCCACACAGTCTTACATGATACACACTGTCTGACATGACCCACACAGTCTTACATGATCCGCACAGTCTTACATGATCCACACAGTCTGACATGATCCACACAGTCTGACATGTTACACACAGTCTTACATGATACACAGTCTTATATGATACACACAGACGTATATGATATGCACAGTCTTATATGATCCACACAAACATATATGATAACACAGTGTTATATGATACACACAGTCTTACATGATCCACACAGTCTTACATGATCCACACAGTCTTATATGATACAAACAGTCTTACATGATCCACACAGTCTTACATGATCCACACAGTCTTACATGATCCACACAGTCTTACATGATCCACACAGTCTGACATGATCCACACAGTCTTACATGATACACACAGTCTTACATGATCCACACAGTCTTACATGATCCACACAGTCTTATATAACACACACATTCTTACATGATACAAACAGTCTTACATGATCCACACAGTCTTATATGATACACACAGTCGTATATGATACACACAGTCTTGCATGATACATACAGTCTTACATGATACACAAAGTCTTACATGATCCACACAGTCTGACATTATCCACAGAGTCGTACATGATACACACAGTCGTACATGATCCACACAGTCTGACATGATCCACGCAGTCTGACATGATCCACACAGTCATATATGATACACACAGTCTTATATGATATACAAAGTCTTATATGGTACACGCAGTCTTATATGATCCACACAGTCTTATATGATACACACGGTCTTACACGATACACACAGTCTTACATGATCCACACAGTCTTATATGATACACAGTGTCCTATATGATACACTCAGTCTTACATGATTCACAGTCTTACATGACACACACAGTCATACATGATTCACAGTCTTACATGACACACACAGTCTTACATGATACACACAGTCTTACATGATCCACACAGTCTTACATGAATCACAGTCTTACATGACACACACTGTCTTACATGATACACACAGTCTTACATGATCCACACATTCTTACATGATTCACAGTCTTACATGACACACACTGTCTTACATGATACACACAGTCTTACATGATCCACACAGTCTTACATGATCCAAACAGTCTTACATGATTCACAGTCTTACATGACACACACAGTCTTACATGATACACACAGTCTTACATGATCCAAACAGTCTTACATGATTCACACAGTCTTGCATGATTCACAGACTTACATGATCCACACAGTCTTACATGATACACACAGTCTTATTTATACACAGTCTTACATGATACACACAGTATTACATGATACACACAGTCTTACATGATACACAGTCTTATATGATACACACAGTCTTATATGATACACACAGTCTTACATGATACACACAGTCTTACATGATTCATATAGTCTTACATGATACACACAGTCTGACATGATCCACACAGTCTACATGATACACACAGTCTTACATGATCCACACAGTCTTACATGATCCACACATTCTTATATGATACACACAGTCTTACATGATACACACGGTCTTATATGATACACACAGTCTTATATGCTATGCACTGTCTTAAATGATACACACAGTCTTAGATGATAACACAGTCTTATATGATACACACAGTGTTATATGATACACACAGTCTTACATGATCCACACAGTCTTACATGATCCACACAGTCTTATATTATACACAGTCTTAAATGATCCACACAGTCTTACATGATACACACTGTCTGACATGAACCACACAGTCTGACATGATCCACACAGTCTTATATGATACACACAGTCTTATATGATACACACAGTCTTGTATGATCCACACAGTCTTATATGATACACACAGTCTTACATGATTCACACACTCATACATGATCCACACACTCTTACATGAACCACACAGTCTTACATGATACACACAGTCTTACATGATACACACAGTCTTATATGATACACACAGTCTTACATGATCCACAGAGTCTTACATGATCCACACAGTCTGACATGATCCACAGAGTCGTACATGATACAAACAGTCGTACATGATCCACACAGTCTGACATGATTCACACAGTCTGACATGATCCACACAGTCGTATATGATACACACAGTCTTACATGATCCACACAGTGTTACATGATACACACAGTCTTACATGATACACACAGTCTTACATGATACACACAGTCTTATATGATACACACATTCTTACATGATCCACACAGTCTTACATGATCCACACAGTCTTATATGATACACACAGTCTTACATGATCCACACAGTCTTACATGATCCACACATTCTTACATGATTCACACAGTCTTATATGATACACACAGTCTGACATGATCCACACAGTCTTATATGACACACACATTCTTACATAATACATACAGTCTTACATGATCCACACAGTCTTATATGATACACACAGTCGTATATGATACACACAGTCTTACAAGATAAATACAGGCTTACATGATCCACAAAGTCTTACATGATCCACACAGTCTGACATGATCCACAGAGTCGTACATGATACAAACAGTCGTACATGATCCACACAGTATGACATGATTCACACAGTCTGACAGGATCCACACAGTCTTATATGATACACACAGTCTTACATGATCCACACAGTCTTACATGATTTACACAGTCTTATATGATGCATACAGTCTTACATGATCCACACAGTCTTACATAATTTACACAGTCTTACATGATCCACACAGTCTTATATGATACACACAGTCTTAAATGATCCACACAGTCTTACATGATACACACTGTCTGACATGACCCACACAGTCTTACATGATCCACACAGTCTTACATAATCCACACAGTCTGATATGATCCACACAGTCTGACATGATCCACACAGTCTTATATGATACACACAGTCTTACATGATACACAGTCTTATATGATACACACAGACTTATATGATATGCACAGTCTTATATGATCCACACAAACATATATGATAACACAGTCTTATATGATACACACAGTCTTACATGATCCACACAGTCTTACATGATCCACACAGTCTTATATGATACAAACAGTCTTACATGATCCACACAGTCTTACATGATCCACACAGTCTTACATGATCCACACAGTCTTACATGATCCACAGAGTCGTACATGATACACACAGTCGTACATGATCCACACAGTCTGACATGATCCACGCAGTCTGACATGATCCACACAGTCTTATATGATACACACAGTCTTATATGATATACAAAGTCTTATATGGTACACGCAGTCTTATATGATCCACACAGTCTTATATGATACACACGGTCTTACACGATACACACAGTCTTACATGATCCACACAGTCTTATATGATACACAGTGTCCTATATGATACACTCAGTCTTACATGATTCACAGTCTTACATGACACACACAGTCATACATGATTCACAGTCTTACATGACACACACAGTCTTACATGATACACACAGTCTTACATGATCCACACAGTCTTACATGAATCACAGTCTTACATGACACACACTGTCTTACATGATACACACAGTCTTACATGATCCACACATTCTTACATGATTCACAGTCTTACATGACACACACTGTCTTACATGATACACACAGTCTTACATGATCCACACAGTCTTACATGATCCAAACAGTCTTACATGATTCACAGTCTTACATGACACACACAGTCTTACATGATACACACAGTCTTACATGATCCAAACAGTCTTACATGATTCACACAGTCTTGCATGATTCACAGACTTACATGATCCACACAGTCTTACATGATACACACAGTCTTATTTATACACACAGTCTTACATGATACACACAGTATTACATGATACACACAGTCTTACATGATACAGTCTTATATGATACACACAGTCTTATATGATACACACAGTCTTACATGATACACACAGTCTTACATGATTCATATAGTCTTACATGATACACACAGTCTGACATGATCCACACAGTCTACATGATACACACAGTCTTACATGATCCACACAGTCTTACATGATCCACACATTCTTATATGATACACACAGTCTTACATGATACTCACGGTCTTATATGATACACACAGTCTTATATGCTATGCACTGTCTTAAATGATACACACAGTCTTAGATGATAACACAGTCTTATATGATACACACAGTGTTATATGATACACACAGTCTTACATGATCCACACAGTCTTACATGATCCACACAGTCTTATATTATACACAGTCTTAAATGATCCACACAGTCTTACATGATACACACTGTCTGACATGAACCACACAGTCTGACATGATCCACACAGTCTTATATGATACACACAGTCTTATATGATACACACAGTCTTGTATGATCCACACAGTCTTATATGATACACACAGTCTTACATGATTCACACACTCATACATGATCCACACACTCTTACATGAACCACACAGTCTTACATGATACACACAGTCTTACATGATACACACAGTCTTATATGATACACACAGTCTTACATGATCCACAGAGTCTTACATGATCCACACAGTCTGACATGATCCACAGAGTCGTACATGATACAAACAGTCGTACATGATCCACACAGTCTGACATGATTCACACAGTCTGACATGATCCACACAGTCGTATATGATACACACAGTCTTACATGATCCACACAGTGTTACATGATACACACAGTCGTACATGATACACACAGTCTTACATGATACACACAGTCTTATATGATACACACATTCTTACATGATCCACACAGTCTTACATGATCCACACAGTCTTATATGATACACACATTCTTACATGATCCACACAGTCTTACATGATCCACACATTCTTACATGATTCACACAGTATTATATGATACACACAGTCTGACATGATCCACACAGTCTTATATGACACACACATTCTTACATAATACATACAGTCTTACATGATCCACACAGTCTTATATGATACACACAGTCGTATATGATACACACAGTCTTACAAGATAAATACAGGCTTACATGATCCACAAAGTCTTACATGATCCACACAGTCTGACATGATCCACAGAGTCGTACATGATACAAACAGTCGTACATGATCCACACAGTATGACATGATTCACACAGTCTGACAGGATCCACACAGTCTTATATGATACACACAGTCTTACATGATCCACACAGTCTTACATGATTTACACAGTCTTATATGATGCATACAGTCTTACATGATCCACACAGTCTTACATAATTTACACAGTCTTACATGATCCACACAGTCTTATATGATACACACAGTCTTAAATGATCCACACAGTCTTACATGATACACACTGTCTGACATGACCCACACAGTCTTACATGATCCACACAGTCTTACATAATCCACACAGTCTGACATGATCCACACAGTCTGACATGATCCACACAGTCTTATATGATACACACAGTCTTACATGATACACAGTCTTATATGATACACACAGACTTATATGATATGCACAGTCTTATATGATCCACACAAACATATATGATAACACAGTCTTATATGATACACACAGTCTTACATGATCCACAGTCTTACATGATCCACACAGTCTTATATGATACAAACAGTCTTACATGATCCACACAGTCTTACATGATCCACACAGTCTTACATGATCCACACAGTCTTACATGATCCACACAGTCTTACATGATCCACACAGTCTTACATGATACACACAGTCTTACATGATCCACACAGTCTTACATGATCCACACAGTCTTATATGACACACACATACTTACATGATCCACACAGTCTTATATGATACACACAGTCGTATATGATACACACAGTCTTGCATGATACATACAGTCTTACATGATCCACACAGTCTTATATGATACACACAGTCGTAAATGATACACACAGTCTTGCATGATACATACAGTCTTACATGATACACAAAGTCTTAGATGATCCACACAGTCTGACATGATCCACAGAGTCGTACATGATATACACAGTCGTACATGATCCACACAGTCTGACATGATCCACGCAGTCTGACATGATCCACACAGTCTTATATGATACACACAGTCTTATATGATATACACAGTCTTATATGGTACACGCAGTCTTATATGATCCACACAGTCTTATATGATACACACAGTCTTACACGATATACACTGTCTTACATGATCCACACAGTCTTATATGATACACAGTGTCCTATATGATACACTCAGTCTTACATGATTCACAGTCTTACATGACACACACAGTCATACATGATTCACAGTCTTACATGACACACAGTCTTACATGATACACACAGTCTTACATGATCCACACAGTCTTACATGAATCACAGTCTTACATGACACACACTGTCTTACATGATACACACAGTCTTACATGATACACACAGTCTTACATGATCCAAACAGTCTTACATGATTCACACAGTCTTGCATGATTCACAGACTTACATGATCCACACAGTCTTACATGATACACACAGTCTTATTTATACACACAGTCTTACATGATACACACAGTATTACATGATACACACAGTCTTACATGATACACAGTCTTATATGATACACACAGTCTTATATGATACACACAGTCTTACATGATACACACAGTCTTACATGATTCATATAGTCTTACATGATACACACAGTCTGACATGATCCACACAGTCTACATGATACACACAGTCTTACATGATCCACACAGTCTTACATGATCCACACATTCTTATATGATACACACAGTCTTACATGATACACACGGTCTTATATGATACACACAGTCTTATATGCTATGCACTGTCTTAAATGATACACACAGTCTTAGATGATAACACAGTCTTATATGATACACACAGTGTTATATGATACACACAGTCTTACATGATCCACACAGTCTTACATGATCCACACAGTCTTATATTATACACAGTCTTAAATGATCCACACAGTCTTACATGATACACACTGTCTGACATGAACCACACAGTCTGACATGATCCACACAGTCTTATATGATACACACAGTCTTATATGATACACACAGTCTTGTATGATCCACACAGTCTTATATGATACACACAGTCTTACATGATTCACACACTCATACATGATCCACACACTCTTACATGAACCACACAGTCTTACATGATACACACAGTCTTACATGATACACACAGTCTTATATGATACACACAGTCTTACATGATCCACAGAGTCTTACATGATCCACACAGTCTGACATGATCCACAGAGTCGTACATGATACAAACAGTCGTACATGATCCACACAGTCTGACATGATTCACACAGTCTGACATGATCCACACAGTCGTATATGATACACACAGTCTTACATGATCCACACAGTGTTACATGATACACACAGTCTTACATGATACACACAGTCTTACATGATACACACAGTCTTATATGATACACACATTCTTACATGATCCACACAGTCTTACATGATCCACACAGTCTTATATGATACACACATTCTTACATGATCCACACAGTCTTACATGATCCACACATTCTTACATGATTCACACAGTATTATATGATACACACAGTCTGACATGATCCACACAGTCTTATATGACACACACATTCTTACATAATACATACAGTCTTACATGATCCACACAGTCTTATATGATACACACAGTCGTATATGATACACACAGTCTTACAAGATAAATACAGGCTTACATGATCCACAAAGTCTTACATGATCCACACAGTCTGACATGATCCACAGAGTCGTACATGATACAAACAGTCGTACATGATCCACACAGTATGACATGATTCACACAGTCTGACAGGATCCACACAGTCTTATATGATACACACAGTCTTACATGATCCACACAGTCTTACATGATTTACACAGTCTTATATGATGCATACAGTCTTACATGATCCACACAGTCTTACATAATTTACACAGTCTTACATGATCCACACAGTCTTATATGATACACACAGTCTTAAATGATCCACACAGTCTTACATGATACACACTGTCTGACATGACCCACACAGTCTTACATGATCCACACAGTCTTACATAATCCACACAGTCTGACATGATCCACACAGTCTGACATGATCCACACAGTCTTATATGATACACACAGTCTTACATGATACACAGTCTTATATGATACACACAGACTTATATGATATGCACAGTCTTATATGATCCACACAAACATATATGATAACACAGTCTTATATGATACACACAGTCTTACATGATCCACAGTCTTACATGATCCACACAGTCTTATATGATACAAACAGTCTTACATGATCCACACAGTCTTACATGATCCACACAGTCTTACATGATCCACACAGTCTTACATGATCCACACAGTCTTACATGATCCACACAGTCTTACATGATACACACAGTCTTACATGATCCACACAGTCTTACATGATCCACACAGTCTTATATGACACACACATACTTACATGATCCACACAGTCTTATATGATACACACAGTCGTATATGATACACACAGTCTTGCATGATACATACAGTCTTACATGATCCACACAGTCTTATATGATACACACAGTCGTAAATGATACACACAGTCTTGCATGATACATACAGTCTTACATGATACACAAAGTCTTAGATGATCCACACAGTCTGACATGATCCACAGAGTCGTACATGATATACACAGTCGTACATGATCCACACAGTCTGACATGATCCACGCAGTCTGACATGATCCACACAGTCTTATATGATACACACAGTCTTATATGATATACACAGTCTTATATGGTACACGCAGTCTTATATGATCCACACAGTCTTATATGATACACACAGTCTTACACGATATACACTGTCTTACATGATCCACACAGTCTTATATGATACACAGTGTCCTATATGATACACTCAGTCTTACATGATTCACAGTCTTACATGACACACACAGTCATACATGATTCACAGTCTTACATGACACACAGTCTTACATGATACACACAGTCTTACATGATCCACACAGTCTTACATGAATCACAGTCTTACATGACACACACTGTCTTACATGATACACACAGTCTTACATGATCCACAGAGTCGTACATGATACAAACAGTCGTACATGATCCACACAGTATGACATGATTCACACAGTCTGACAAGATCCACACAGTCTTATATGATACACACAGTCTTACATGATCCACACAGTCTTACATGATTTACACAGTCTTATATGATACATACAGTCTTACATGATCCACACAGTCTTACATAATTTACACAGTCTTACATGATCCACACAGTCTTATATGATACACACAGTCTTAAATGATCCACACAGTCTTACATGATACACACTGTCTGACATGACCCACACAGTCTTACATGATCCACACAGTCTTACATAATCTACACAGTCTGACATGATCCACACAGTCTGACATGATCCGCACAGTCTTATATGATACACACAGTCTTACATGATACACAGTCTTATATGATACACACAGACTTATATGATATGCACAGTCTTATATGATCCACACAAACATATATGATAACACAGTCTTATATGATACACACAGTCTTACATGATCCACACAGTCTTACATGATCCACACAGTCTTATATGATACAAACAGTCTTACATGATCCACACAGTCTTACATGATCCACACAGTCTTACATGATCCACACAGTCTTACATGATCCACACAGTCTGACATGATCCACACAGTCTGACATGATACACACAGTCTTACATGATCCACACAGTCTTACATGATCCACACAGTCTTATATGACACACACATACTTACATGATCCACACAGTCTTATATGATACACACAGTCGTATATGATACACACAGTCTTGCATGATACATACAGTCTTACATGATCCACACAGTCTTATATGATACACACAGTCGTATATGACACACACAGTCTTGCATGATACATACAGTCTTACATGATACACAAAGTCTTAGATGATCCACACAGTCTGACATGATCCACAGAGTCGTACATGATATACACAGTCGTACATGATCCACACAGTCTGACATGATCCACGCAGTCTGACATGATCCACACAGTCTTATATGATACACACAGTCTTATATGATATACACAGTCTTATATGGTACACGCAGTCTTATATGATCCACACAGTCTTATATGATACACACAGTCTTACACGATATACACTGTCTTACATGATCCACACAGTCTTATATGATACACAGTGTCCTATATGATACACTCAGTCTTACATGATTCATAGTCTTACATGACACACACAGTCATACATGATTCACAGTCTTACATGACACACACAGTCTTACATGATACACACAGTCTTACATGATCCACACAGTCTTACATGAATCACAGTCTTACATGACACACACTGTCTTACATGATACACACAGTCTTACATGATCCACACAGTCTTACATGATTCACAGTCTTACATGACACACACAGTCTTACATGATCCACACAGTCTTACATGATCCATGTCATAAGTCGGGGTGCCCCACCGGCTAGATGAATGTATTATTCGCTGGCGAGCAACCCTAATAGTCAGAAACTGACTAGGGACAAAATCTATATGGCTGAACTACAGATTAAGCCCATGAATATCCAACGTACAGCTCCAAGTGGCTCGTTACAAAATGAAATGAACTGTGCTGAATATTCGCCAAGGTATAGGAAAGAGAAGGTTAGCTTAAGATAGATGTTTTAAGTCTAAATATATTAGTATAGACGACTATCTCAGTCCAGGTTTTCTCCCTGACTGCTCCTTTCCTTGGTGTGTAAGTGAACCCCCACCAATGTACACAACAACACGTATGCACAATTGGAAAAAATATAATGACAGAACTATGAGTTACAAGACTACAACATTTATTTACTAATCATAGACATTGGATGATGGTCAATATGAGGATGATAAAATCATATACATATTGATATTGATGACAAACATTACGTAACTTTACTTGTTACTCCATCTATCTGGATCTGTGGTCCAGATCCCCACTCTCCAGTAGACAACAAAAGAAACAGCTTGCCGGTATTCTAACGATCCTGTCAGTCCTGACACTCCTAGTCAGTAGTCTCTAGTCTTGAGATCTATAACATAGGGCTCCTTGTGAGAGCTTGAAAGAAAGTCAAGAATGTGTTATATCAGTTCTACATCAGCGCAATCCTAATTAAAACATATCATAACACAAACATATACAATGACCAGTCTGGCCAAGTTTATCTTCCAGCTCTACTGTCTTTAGTCTGGGACGGGCTTTTCAATTGTCTCACACGCCTGTGATGCTTACATTTCTGCCGCCCCATGTCCATGTCGCTAATACAGAAATTCTGTGTCGTACAGCCGCTCCGTCCAAAGTTAGTTTAGCAGCTCACAGGGTCGGTAAGTGTATTATAACAATGCCTGATCATCCGGGCTTGCAAGCCGTGACCCGTAGCTGTGCCAGGGTTCCGTGAACTACCCTCCACCATACGATGAAAAAGGTTTAGCACCATATACCCCATAACACTTGTGGGTAATGTATGTACCATTACACCTCTGCTACAAATGCAATCGATGGTTAGTGTGCCAATGCGCACACAATAGCATAACACTTCATATTGGTAGGTTTGCATATGACAAATCAATTTATCAAACATCCAATACACATAAACATATTGATTAAACTAGACATATTATGATACTTTAACATCATAGCATAATGCACTAGTTAGTTACTGCTGTTGTAAGAATTAAAGAAATAGTCAGTCGACTATATTCTGTACAACAAATGCACACACCAAAAACGAGACTAGTCTAGTTTAGAAAGAGATGGCAAGCATCTGCTACGACACCTCAAGTATATCTAGACAAGACCTGCCTTCAATAAGTTTCTACTTCTCAGAAGAGTAGCACTTACAGCACCATGATATTGAACACAGAACTCAGAAAGAACACTCAAGTAACCTACAACAATGATAGTTCTTGCAATAACCTAGATCAGATATAGACTGAAAGTCAGTACATCCATCTAAAACTCGACTAGTTACTAAGAATTAATTCTCCTAGTTAAATCTAGCAACCTAAGAATCATACAAAACGAGCTGGTTGTCTCACCTGTTCTGAAGTCAAACTTAATCTAACATTAAACAGGCTAGGGACCCTTATTTAAGCTTAGTCTAGCAGACAGTGTCTGAGACACTATTATCTCTTTGGCATTCCCGTCATAAATTCTTCTTATCTCCCGCTGACGGTAATTGCAATTATCCCCGCAACCTGGCCATCACACCTTGCTCCTCTCTGTCTGGTACAGTCTACAGCCCAGTGTTAATTGTCTTATCAGATCTGTTTTCACACATTCCTGAGTCTGCCAGTCAGAGTGGACGGGGCTTAGTTTACAGCCCTGGGGCTATTATCTCTCCCTCTGTCAATGTTGTTCACACCTGGCGATTTCCTACCTGTGCTTATCAGGTGTCATGCCTGGTCAGTTTTAATTACACAGTCCATGGCCCCTTCATTGTTGATTCAGCATGTCTGGGTCAGCAGTTTCCCAAGGTGTATACTAATTATCTAGTTGCCATTTTACTTGCCATCTGCAAGCTTACGTCATGGCTAGAGGCTTTTTGTGAATAATCTTACCTCACGACTAGATAATTTTGGAGTAGTGTGATTAATTCATTCTTTCTCAATTTGGCCTCTCAAATTTGGAGACCGAGAAAAATATTCTGGGATGTTAAGGCGGCCAATTCGTGACAATCCACACAGTCTTACATGATTCACAGTCTTACATGACACACACAGTCTTACATGATACAAACAGTCTTACATGATCCAAACAGTCTTACATGATTCACACAGTCTTACATGATTCACAGTCTTACATGATCCACACAGTCTTAGATGATACATACAGTCTTATTTATACACACAGTCTTACATGATACACACAGTCTTACATGATACACAGTCTTATATGATACACACAGTCTTATATGATACACACAGTCTTACATGATACACACAGTCTTACATGATCCACACAGTCTTACATGATACACACAGTCTGACATGATCCACACATTCTACATGATACACACAGTCTTACATGATCCACACAGTCTTACATGATCCACACATTCTTATATGATACACACAGTCTTACATGATACACACAGTCTTATATGATACACCCAGTCTTATATGATATGCACTGTCTTATATGATACACACAGTCTTAGATGATAACACAGTCTTATATGATACACACAGTCTTATATGATACACACAGTCTTACATGATCCATACAGTCTTACATGATCCACACAGTCTTATATGATACACACAGTCTTAAATGATCCACACAGTCTTACATGATACACACTGTCTGACATGACCCACACAGTCTGACATGATCCACACAGTCTTATATGATACACACAGTCTTATATGATACACACAGTCTTACATGATCCACACAGTCTTATATGATACACACAGTCTTACATGATTCACACACTCTTACATGATCCACACACTCTTAAATGATCCACACAGTCTTACATGATACACACAGTCTTACATGATACACACAGTCTTATATGATACACACAGTCTTACATGATCCACACAGTCTTACATGACACACACCGTCTTACAAGACACACACAGTCTTACATGATACACACAGTCTTATATGATACACACAGTCTTACATGATCCACACAGTCTTACATGACACACACCGTCTTACAAGACACACACAGTCTTACATGATACACACAGTCTTACATGATCCACACAGTCTTACATGATACACACAGTCTTACATGATACACACAGTCTTACATGATCCACAAGTCTTACATGCTCCACACAGTCTTACATGATCCACACAGTCTTACATGACACACACAGTCTTACAAGACACACACAGTCTTACATGATCCACACAGTCTCCCATCACCCACACAGTCTCCCATGCTCCACACAGTCTCCCATCACCCACACAGTCTCCCATCCTCCACACAGTCTCCCATCACCCACACAGTCTCCCATCCTCCACACAGTCTCTCATCACCCACACAGTCTCCCATCACCCACACAGTATCCCATCCCCCACACAGTCTCCCATCCCCCACACAGTCTCCCATCACCTACACAGTCTCCCATCACCCACATTCTCTCATCCCCCACACAGTCTCCCATCCTCCACACATTCTCCCATCACCCACACAGTATCTCATCCCCCACACAGTCTCCTGTCACCCACACAGTCTCCCATCACCCACACAGTCTCCTCCCATTCCCCACACAGTCTCTCAACTTCCACACAGTCTCTCATCCTCCACACAGTCTCTCATCCTCCACAAAGTCTCCCATCACCCACACAGTCTCTCATCCTCCACAAAGTCTCCCATCACCCACACAGTCTCCTATCCTCCACACAGTCTCCCATCCTCCACACAGTCTCCCATCCTCCACACAGTCTCCCATCACCCACTCAGTCTCCCATCACCCACACAGTCTCTCATCCTCCACACAGTCTCTCATCCCCCACACAATCTCCCATCCTCCACACAGTCTCCCATTACCCACACAGTCTCTCATCCCCCACACAGTCTCCTGTCACCCACACAGTCTCCCATCCCCCACACAGTCTCTCATCCTTCACACAGTCTCTCATCCTCCACACAGTCTCTCATCCTCCACAAAGTCTCCCGTCACCCACAAAGTCTCCCATCACCCACATAGTCTCCCATCCTCCACACAGTCTCCCATCCTCCACACAGTCTCCCATCACCCACACAGTCTCCCATCCCCCACACAGTCTCTCATCATCCACACAGTCTCCCATCCTCCACACAGTCTCCCATCCTCCACACAGTCTCCCATCACCCACACAGTCTCCCGTCACCCACACAGTCTCCCACCCCCACACAGTCTCCTGTCAACCACACAGTCTCCCATCCCCCACACAGTCTCTCATCCTCCACACAGTCTCTCATCCTCCACACAGTCTCTCATCCTCCACAAAGTCTCCCTTCACCCACAAAGTCTCCCATCCTCCACACAGTCTCCCATCCTCCACACACTCTCCCATCCTCCACACAGTCTCCCATCACCCACACAGTCTCCCGTCACCCACACAGTCTCCCACCCCCACACAGTCTCCCGTCCCCCACAACACGGTCTCGCTTTATTCTCTCAGTCTCCCGTGAACCACACATCCACACTGTAACCTTTCTTTCAGTTGACTACTGTGTCATCAAATAGTATTCCTACTTTTTTGTGTGCGTGTATCCTGCTGAATTAATTGTAACTTGTTTATCTGTTGTATCTTTATCAAATATCTTCCATCTTATTCATGGCTAGGATATTCACGTTCATATTTTACGATTCCTACGTTTCACTATCTAACTTTCCTGTTTAATGTTCGTATCTAAAGTCCGGCCTGCTTAAGCAAGTGAATACATTTAAATAGCTAGGGGCAATTTGTAACATCATATGGAAGATGTACAACAGAGATTAAGAACAGAATATGGCAGGCAAAGGTTGCATTTAACAAACTGAAAATTATCTTATACAACAAGCCTCTATCATTGAAAATGAGAAAGTGGGTGCTGAAATGCTACATAGAACGTGTTTTGTTGTAAGGCGGTTAATCTTGGAACGGTAATAGACAAATTAGGAAGGACTTGGAAGCAACAGAGATGTGGTTCCTGGGACGAATGTCGGTAATTCCTTGGATTGTCAGAGTAACTGACAACGATTGCCTAGATTTGGCTATTGGAACTAGAACATTGCATACAACTATATATCATTGGCACCTTGCGGTCTTGACAGACGATAGTTTGTGCTTTAAAAAGGCATAACTTTTAACTATGGCGGTAGCGAAAGTGACTGATAAGGCCAATTTGCGCTGTAAATGTCCGTTCACAGTGGGTGCATGTGAACACGTGGTCATTTCCACCATCATGCACCATCTTACGTCTCAAACGCTTGGTGTGTGACTTTTCTGCAATAATTTTCTCCTTTGACTTTATTCCATTTCTGATATTTGCCCTCCATGCAACACGTTCAGCGGCGACTTGCTCCCAATGTGCATTATCAATGCCTGTATCAATCATGTCCCGCTTACACACATCTTTGTATCGTAGTAGAGGCCGACCCTGAGATCTCTTACCCATCTGTAATTCACCAAAAAAGATATCCTTTGGTATTCTACCATCATCCATCCTCCTAAGATGTCCTATCCATCTAAGTCTACGAAGACTGAGCATGGAATAAACTGTCACACAACCTGATCTTTCCAATACTTCAGTATTTGTGATTTTGTCTTGCCACTTAATACCAAGAATTCTTCGCAGACACTGCATATGAAAGCTGTTTAAATTGTTCTCTTGGTGTGAGTAAGTTGTCCAGGTTTCACTGCCATAGAGAAGAGTACTAAGGACACAGGCTTGATAGACAAGGACTTTTGTTTTGGCAGTAAGCTTCCTGTTCTCCCAGACTCTTTTTCTTAACCTGTTCATTGTTGTTGCTGCCTTACCAATCCGGATGTTGATTTCCTGATCTAGGGATAATTTGCTATTTACCACTGATCCTAGATATGTAAAATGGTCTACTATCTCTAGTTCGGCGTCGTCAATAAAGATTGATGGTACCCCATGTGCACCCTGTGACATAATCTGTGTCTTCTTTTTGCTAATTGTTAAACCAAATTCAGAACAAGCATTGGAGAATGCAGATAGTAGACATTGCAATTCTTCCTCAGAGTGGGTCGTAACTGCAGCATCATCTGCAAAAAGCAACTCTCTGATCAGTACCCTCCTAATTTTGGTCTTAGCCTTCAATCTCTGAGCATTGTAGAGGCCGCCATCTGAGCGTGAGTGAATGTATATACCACCATCCTGATCACGAAATGCATATTTCAGTAGAAGTGAAAAGTATATTCCAAAGAGGGTGGGAGCTAGTACACAACCTTGCTTAACTCCACTCTTGATTTCAAATTCTTCAGAAGTTGCACCATCAAACTTGATTATACCCTTCATGCCTGTGTGGAACGATTCCACAATGGACAAAAGAGTTGGTGGGCAGCCAATCTTCTTTAGTGCCTTGAACAGACCCTCACGACTGACCAAATCAAATGCCTTTGTGAGGTCGATGAAGGCAATAAACAGTGATTGATTCTGTTATACAACTATAATTAAAATACAAACAGCTTTCTTTGGTCATGAGATGAGAAAAGAGACATTGGAGAACATCGTGACAAGTGGAAAGATCAAATGGAACAAAGGCAGAGGCAGACAAGAGAAATGATTCTGGACGGATTGAGACGGTGGCGGAGGAATATCATCAGCATAGTTTATCCAGAACACCAAAGATCGAGATCTGTGGAGAGACGTGAAAGTCAACGCCTGCTGTTAGGGCACTTGATGATGATGATGATGATTGCCACAACGCAACTCCCGCAATTATCAAATTGGCAACGTCAACGTTGAAGCAATAATAATAAGCTCGAACTGTAAATGCGAAGAATCAACCGACGCCATTCCGATAGTGAAAGTACTTACACACACGTTTATTTGTGGTGATAGATCAATACAGTGGTCGTCCAGACCGTAAAGTTCCCTTTTAACACAGGGATGGCATTACACAATATCTGCAAACTATATCCACGTATTATCTGACTTTACCTCGGATCGCCGTTTATCCCGCCATTCTCATCTGAAACATTGTCTAGGTATTCCGTGCCCACGGGTCTTCTAATCGATATTGACAATCTTCTCGTCAGACATCCTCCACCTGATAATCCTTACAACCAAAATCTCTGAACGCCCACGGCTCCACGAAATATGTCGCGCCTCAGCCGAATCACACAAGGTTCTCTCCGTTGTCCTTCTCTGTTGGCGTCTGACGTTCCCTGTTTCTAAGTTTCCATAGTTTCTTGTGGGGTTTTCCCTATATCATTTTCTACCGCCTTTTCCGATGACGTCATTCTGTCTAAACGCCATGTGGCAATGATGATGATGATGATGATGATGATGATGATGATGATGATGATGATGATGATGATTAAGGTGTCTATCTCTGCTTGTATTCTGACATGTCTTGTTCCAATTTTAAACGTGTTCATTTGAGTATTGCCGCCAGTAGCTTGATCACGGTCTGCTGCCACCTGTGGCCACCAGTAGCTTGACGACGGTCTAGTGTCACCTGTGACTACTGACCAGTAGCTTGACGACGGTCTAGTGTCACCTGTGACTACTGACCAGTAGCTTGACGACGGTCTGGTGTCACCTGTGACTACTGACCAGTAGCTTGACGACGGTCTAGTGTCACCTGTGACTACTGACCAGTAGCTTGACGACGGTCTGGTGTCACCTGTGACTACTGACCAGTAGCTTGACGACGGTCTAGTGTCACCTGTGACTACTGACCAGTAGCTTGACGACGGTCTGGTGTCACCTGTGACTACTGACCAGTAGCTTGACGACGGTCTGGTGTCACCTGTGACTACTGACCAGTAGCTTGACGACGGTCTGGTGTCACCTGTGACTACTGACCAGTAGCTTGACGACGGTCTGGTGTCACCTGTGACTACTGACCAGTAGCTTGACGACGGTCTGGTGTCACCTGTGACTACTGACCAGTAGCTTGACGACGGTCTAGTGTCACCTGTGACTACTGACCAGTAGCTTGACGACGGTCTGGTGTCACCTGTGACTACTGACCAGTAGCTTGACGACGGTCTAGTGTCACCTGTGACTACTGACCAGTAGCTTGACGACGGTCTGGTGTCACCTGTGACTACTGACCAGTAGCTTGACGACGGTCTAGTGTCACCTGTGACTACTGACCAGTAGCTTGACGACGGTCTGGTGTCACCTGTGACTACTGACCAGTAGCTTGACGACGGTCTAGTGTCACCTGTGACTACTGACCAGTAGCTTGACGACGGTCTGGTGTCACCTGTGACTACTGACCAGTAGCTTGACGACGGTCTAGTGTCACCTGTGACTACTGACCAGTAGCTTGACGACGGTCTGGTGTCACCTGTGACTACTGACCAGTAGCTTGACGACGGTCAAGTGTCACCTGTGGCTATTGACAGTCCCGACCGGTAGAGGATGTCCTAAGTAAGCCACTCACCTCATTCTCTGATTCAGATGTGCGAAAATTAGAGAATTTGGGACGGTCATGTGGTTGATTTCTCAAGCCTTCCACATCCACACGGGGGTCTTTTACAGCCATTGCCAACGATCAGGATAAGTGTATATTCTGCTCAGCTCAGTTGCAGAGTTGTCCACTTATCCCGGTGGATACTCGGTCCCCATAGTTGTCCACTTGTCCCGGTGGATACTCGATCCCTAGAGGTGTCCACTGTTAGTTAGTTAGTTAGTTAGACGACAGATCATCCTCATTGCACATAAACCATTCAGTCCATAAGTGCTCGGATCGCCTCCTCAGCAAATCCCACAGTGTGCAGCGGCTAACGACACCAGTTATGTGTTTGTTGGTTTATCAATCTTCTTTGGCTTCCTGCGTAGTGTTCTTGTTTGGCCAGACCTCTTTTAATTTGCCTGTCTCGCAGTCTGGCCATGGTTGTATATTTACAGTCATCACTTGGTTCACGCAAAAGTCTTACTTCTCGTTGAGTATTCAGAATGTCCGCCCTGTCCATGGCGCGTCCACCCTCCACAGTAGTCTTACGTCCATTTCCTAGTACACCCGCATGCCCTGGCATGAAGATGAAACTAATCTTTGTTAGCCGAGACCGCGCCAGAGACAACAACCACTCTCTTCCGATCCACCCCATCTCTATCCCCTTGACCATGCTCTTTGAGTCACTAAAGAAACATGCCCTAGTGAATGTCTGTGTCTCGAGCCATGTTATTCCTTTACTTACTGCCATGATTTCCATAGTCAGGCTACTTGTGGTCTCAACAAAAGCACCAGAGTCCTCCTTCACAATTCTCCCTCCGGCCTGAGCCGTAAAGGCCCATGAGCTTCTCCCATGTGGGACGATGAAGACAGCATCACCGTCTAACGAATTCTCGAAAATCAACGCTTGTACTTTCGCCGCCACGGCAGCCGGATTTTCTTGTCTGCATTTTCTATCTAGTTGGATGCAAACAGAAAAGGACGTACATAAATCTGTTGGCACCTGTACCCACTCCTCGCCAGGTTCTAAGTCCTCAAGTGCACACACCTGTTGAAGAATGTCTTCGGCTTGACCCATCCACGACCTTCCTCTTTTTAACCTGCTGCCCTTAACCTTCCTAATTTCACTATGCAGTGGAAGTTGTGTGTTTGCGTTAATTCTGAGGTAGGCACGTGCTCTGCAAATTTGTATTCAGTCTTCAATGGTTGGAACATCAAGAAGTAGCGCATCGCCCTGCATGCTGTATCTCTTGTACATCCAAGAATAATGCGCATGACTTCGTTCTGTATCCTTTCCATCCTTTCTATCTGCTTTCGGCTGAGAATCAGGATTACCGTCTTGTTGTCCACTTATCCCTGTGGATACTCGGTCACTAGAGTTGTCCACTTGTCCCGGTGGATAATCGGTCGCCAGGGCTGTGTCTGGCACATCGTGCTGTGTCTCCCAGCCTCTACCACTGGTAGGTGCATTTGGGATTTCCCGTACTCAAGATATATGGATCGTAACGTGTAGGCTTTTATTATTATTATATTTGGAGTGGGGGGGGGGGTGATAGGAGGGGGTTGCAGTAAATGAGGCTCCCTAGATGATCAGGTTACGTCATCGGGACCGCTAACAATGCACTAAAGGTTAAACATTGTTTTAGAGAGCTTGCATGTAACGGTGGTTTCCCTTTTCCTTCCTCGCAATCTGTGTATCGTTTGATTCTACAATGATCAGAGACAGATCAACAGTAATGGTTCGCGCGGATTCACATGCCCCAGGAGAGGGCATATATCTGAACAAAACCATGTCGTCGGTAGCATTCATGCAGCAGTGGGGTCTGGCAGAGTTGCTAGAGTGTACTCATTCCGCTTGGACACCAACGGGTTCCATCTCAGCATAGGAGGTGTTCCAACAACCATAGGTATCTAATTAGTCATTAGTCGCGGTTCCAACTTCATGGCAACGGGTCGTCCCCATAATGCCCCGTACCTGTGCCAGTGAATATCGCACAAAATGCTCCTCACTGTCCTGTGAACAGTGTAACAGACATGAGTCTCGATAAACCACAGCCATCACAGGTATCCTGTGCATAATGCCGCCAATAAAATGCCAACACAAAAGTCCTCGACGAAAAATACAGTTGATCGTCGATGGAAGCGGCAGTCACTTACTTGAAAGCCAGCAGCCACACATTACTGCATTAGGAAATCCAGTCAGTTCAGCGAAAAGCGTTGGTGATCATGTCTATCCACAGCCTTCTGTCTCTTGTACAGCCAATCTTCTTATAGTCCATGCCGTGTGGTGATCATGTCTGTCCACAGCCTTCTGTCTCGTGTACTGCCAATCTTCTTATAGTCCATGCCGTGTGGCGTTGGTGATCATGTCTGTCCACACCTTCTGTCTCATATACTGCCAATCTTCTTATAGTCCATGCCGTGTGGCGTTGGTGATCATGTCTGTCCACAACCTTCTGTCTCGTGTACTGCCAGTCTTCTTATAGTCCATGCCGTGTGGCTTTGGTGATCATGTCTGCCTTACTTGAATCACCTGCGTGTGTTGTGGAGCATCTTCAACTTCTGCTGTCACTGCGGGGGCTCCCTCACGAACATAATAAGTGATCTTCCTGATTTGGCTGCATCATCATACAGATGTTATATATTCTGTCCATCTTTAACTATCTTTTCTGCGCCCATTAATTTGTTACCTTCAATAATTTTAACGAGAACAGTAAAAACGAAACCTAAAAACATAAAATAACAATAAGTACATTACGACACAACGAATCGACGTTTCTTCCCCAAGAACAACACAGACAGATATAAATAAAAACATGAAATTAGAACATGCAATAACATTAGACCACAAACATGAAATTGGAACATGCAGTATCATTAGAGCCGGCTTCGTGGCTTAGAGGTTATGACTTTTCTCCGTAATATCGTATACTCTCGTCGGTAAACGTGATGACAGTTAGAATCAGCAGTGGTTCGAATCGCATCAGTAACCTACGGGGTATGTGAGCCGGCCGCTCAGAAAGCAATGGCAAACTACTGAGCGTAATCTTGCCAAGAAATCAATATACAGCTGAAAGATGCTGGTGTTGACAGCGAGGTCCTGTAAAAGGATATGCTAAAAAAAAAAAAGTAACATTAGAACACAAACATGAAATTAGAACATGCAATAACATTAGAACACAAACATACCAGAAGAACAGCATGAAAGTAGAACATGTAATAGCATTAGAACACAAACATGAAATTGGAACATGCAGTAACATTAGAACACAAACATGAAATTGGAACATGCAATAACATTAGAACACAAACAGGAAATTGGAACATGCAATAACATTAGAACACAAACATATCTGAAGAACAGCATGAAATTAGAACATGCAATAACATTAGAACACAAACATGAAATTGGAACATGCAATAACATTAGAACGCAAACAGGAAATTGGAACATGCAATAACATTAGAACACAAACATATCTGAAGAACAGCATGAAATTAGAGCATGCAATAACATTAGAACACAAACAGGAAATTGGAACATGCAATAACATTAGAACACAAACAGGAAATTGGAACATGCAATAACATTAGAACACAAACATGAAATTGGAACATGCAATAACATTAGAACACAAACATGAAATTGGAACATGCAATAACATTAGAACACAAACAGGAAATTGGAACATGCAATAACATTAGAAAACAAACATGAAATTGGAACATGCAATAACATTAGAACACAAACATGAAATTGGAACATGTAATAACATTAGAACACAAACATGAAATTGGAACATGCAATAACATTAGAACACAAACATGAAATTGGAACATGCAATAACATTAGAACACAAACATGAAATTGGAACATGCAATAACATTAGAACACAAACATGAAATTGGAACATGCAATAACATTAGAACACAAACATGAAATTGGAACATGCAATAACATTAGAACACAAACATGAAATTGGAACATGCAATAACATTAAAACACAAACAGGAAAAGTCTAGCTATGACCCGTAGCTAGGCCACTACTCATCCTTCGTTGCCAGGAAGACGGCGAGGAAGTTCAGTTGCGAAAGTTGCCAAATAGGACAATGTGTATATGTCTGTTTTCCCACCTTCACCTCCACATTTTCTTATGGAACGATTCACTGTCTGTTTAGCCACTCCACATGGCATGGGTCTCAGTCTGGTCAGCCACACCATATCGCATGATTAACTTTGACTACTTTATGAGATATTTATTACACATAAACATAGGACGTTACATCACAGCGCACGGTTGAGTGAACACAGCCTCAACACATAATACAGAAGACTAAATATACCATCCCATATCATCGAACATGATCACTATCAAGTGTCAAAAGATCGTGTGAAATCTGATAAAATATGAACCCATGAACAAGTCTCTCCTGGCAAGCTGAATGTATCAATATTCAACAACTAATCCTTGGACATATAAGTGTATCATCAAGATTGACGACAACATGAACAACGCACTCTTGGCCTGTATAAATCCGACACGAACCCAGATTGTTGGTAGCCCACTGTTTACTCGGAGACGGACCAGGTCGGTAAGAAATGTTCTGTCTACTTTTGTCATGGATATCGCTGGGAACCTCTACCCACGAGCGACTCCGACAACCTGCTCTATGTTTACAGCTCTCTCCGCGCCCTCCACATATCATCATCTGTACCCGGTTATTACTCCAGGTGTTCACAGTTCACCCACTGTTATGTTTGCCTTGACGGCTGCAAGGAAAGGACCCGGTCTACCCTAGTTGCTAGACGCTACACAAGTTCCGAAACCCGTGTACCGTAGTGGCTAGAGTTGTATAAGTTCCTACAGCCGCCCTACCGTAGTGGCTAGAGTTGTACAAGTTCCTACAGCCGCCCTACCGTAGTGGCTAGAGTTGTACAAGTTCCTACAGCCGCCCTACCGTAGTTGCTAGACACTGTACAAGTTCCTACAGCCGCCCTACCGTAGTGGCTAGAGTTGTATAAGTTCCTACAGCCGCCCTACCGTAGTGGCTAGAGTTGTATAAGTTCCTACAGCCGCCCTACCGTAGTGGCTAGAGTTGTACAAGTTCCTACAGCCGCCCTACCGTAGTGGCTAGACACTGTACAAGTTCCTACAGCCGCCCTACCGTAGTGGCTAGAGTTGTACAAGTTCCTACAGCCGCCCTACCGTAGTGGCTAGAGTTGTACAAGTTCCTACAGCCGCCCTACCGTAGTGGCTAGAGTTGTACAAGTTCCTACAGCCGCCCTACCGTAGTGGCTAGAGTTGTATAATTTCCTACAGCAGCCGTACCGTAGTGGCTAGAGTTGTACAAGTTCCTACAGCCGCCCTACCGTAGTGGCTAGAGTTGTACAAGTTCCTACAGCCGCCCTACCATAGTGGCTAGAGTTGTACAAGTTCCTACAGCCGCCCTACCGTAGTGGCTAGACACTGTACAAGTTCCTACAGCCGCCCTACCGTAGTGGCTAGAGTTGTACACGTTCCTACAGCCGCCCTACCGTAGTGGCTAGACTTGTACAAGTTCCTACAGCCGCCTTACCGTAGTGGCTAGAGTTGTACAAGTTCCTACAGCCGCCCTACCGTAGTGGCTAGACACTGTACAAGTTCCTACAGCCGCCCTACCGTAGTGGCTAGACACTGTACAAGTTCCTACAGCCGCCCTACCGTAGTGGCTAGAGTTGTATAAGTTCCTACAGCCGCCCTACCGTAGTGGCTAGAGTTGTATAAGTTCCTACAGCCGCCCTATCGTAGTGGCTAGAGTTGTACAAGTTCCTACAGCCGCCCTACCATAGTGGCTAGAGTTGTATAAGTTCCTACAGCCGCCCTACCGTAGTGGCTAGAGTTGTACAAGTTCCTACAGCCGCCCTACCGTAGTGGCTAGAGTTGTACAAGTTCCTACAGCCGCCCTACCGTAGTGGCTAGAGTTGTATAAGTTCCTACAGCCGCTCTACCGTAGTGGCTAGAGTTGTATAAGTTCCTACAGCAGCCCTACCGTAGTGGCTAGAGTTGTACAAGTTCCTACAGCAGCCCTACCGTAGTGGCTAGAGTTGAATAAGTTCCTACAGCCGCCCTACCGTAGTGGCTAGAGTTGTACAAGTTCCTACAGCAGCCCTACCGTAGTGGCTAGAGTTGTATAAGTTCCTACAGCAGCCCTACCGTAGTGGCTAGAGTTGTACAAGTTCCTACAGCCGCCCTACCGTAGTGGCTAGAGTTGTACAAGTTCCTACAGCCGCCCTACCGTAGTGGCTAGAGTTGTACAAGTTCCTACAGCCGCCCTACCGTAGTGGCTAGAGTTGTATAAGTTCCTACAGCAGCCCTACCGTAGTGGCTAGACACTGTACAAGTTCCTACAGCCGCCCTACCGTAGTGGCTAGACACTGTACAAGTTCCTACAGCCACCCTACCGTAGTGGCTAGACACTGTACAAGTTCCTACAGCCACCCTACCGTAGTGGCTAGACACTGTACAAGTTCCTACAGCCACCCTACCGTAGTGGCTAGAGTTGTACAAGTTCCTACAGCCGCCCTACCGTAGTGGCTAGAGTTGTACAAGTTCCTACAGCCGCCCTACCGTAGTGGCTAGAGTTGTACAAGTTCCTACAGCCGCCCTACCGTAGTGGCTAGAGTTGTACAAGTTCCTACAGCCGCCCTACCGTAGTGGCTAGAGTTGTACAAGTTCCTACAGCAGCCCTACCGTAGTGGCTAGAGTTGTACAAGTTCCTACAGCAGCCCTACCGTAGTGGCTAGAGTTGTATAAGTTCCTACAGCCGCCCTACCGTAGTGGCTAGAGTTGTACAAGTTCCTACAGCCGCCCTACCGTAGTGGCTAGAGTTGTACAAGTTCCTACAGCCGCCCTACCGTAGTGGCTAGAGTTGTACAAGTTCCGGTAGCCACCCGAAGCAGTGGCTAGGTGATGTACAAGTTCCTACAGCCTCCATACCGTAGTGGCTAGAGTTGTACAACTTCCTACAGCCGCCCTACCGTAGTGGATAGACACTGTACAAGTTCTTACAGCCGCCATAGCGTAGTGGCTAGACGCTGTACAAGTTCCTACAGCCGCCCTACCGTAGTGGCTAGATGCTGACCTGCCGTCCGGTGCGCGTGGGTTCCATTCCCATGTGAGGGATTCGAATGTTTAAAATTGACTCGAGATCGTAGCTGTACCCAGCCTTACATCGGAGCCCAGGACCCAGCCTTACATGGTAGCCCAGGACTCAGCCTTACATGGGAGCCCAGGAGCCAGCCTTACATGGGCGCCCAGGACCCAGCCTTACATGGTAGACCAGGACCCAGCCTTACATGGTAGCCCAGGACCCAGCCTTACATCGGAGCCCAGGACTCAGCCTTACATGGTAGCCCATGACCCAGCCTTACATGGGAGCCCAGGACCCAGCCTTACATGGTAGACCAGGACCCAGTCTTACATGGTAGACCTGGACCCAGCCTTACATGGTAGCCCATGACCCAGCCTTACATGGGCGCCCAGGACCCAGCCTTAAATGATAGACCAGGACCCAGCCTTACATGGTAGCCCAGGACCCAGCCTTACATCGGAGCCCATGACCCAGCCTTACATGGGCGCCCAGGACCCAGCCTTACATGGTAGACCAGGACTCAGCCTTACATGGTAGCCCAGGACCCAGCCTTACATGGGAGCCCAGGACCCAGCCTTACATCGGAGCCCATGACCCAGCCTTACATCGGAGCCCATGACCCAGCCTTACATCGGAGCCCATGACCCAGCCTTACATGGTAGCCCAGGACCCAGCCTTACATCGGAGCCCATGACCCAGCCTTACATCGGAGCCCATGACCCAGCCTTACATCGGAGCCCATGACCCAGCCTTACATGGTAGCCCAGGACCCAGCCTTATGTGGTAGCCCAGGACCCAGCCTTACATGGTAGCCCAGGACCCAGCCTTACATGGGAGCCCAGGACCCAGCCTTACATCGGAGCCCATGACCCAGCCTTACATCGGAGCCCATGACCCAGCCTTACATCGGAGCCCATGACCCAGCCTTACATGGTAGCCCAGGACCCAGCATTACATGATAGCCCAGGACCCAGCCTTATGTGGTAACCCAGGCCCCAGCATTACATGATAGCCCAGGACCCAGCCTTACATCGGAGCCCAGGACCCAGCCTTACATGGTAGCCCAGGACCCAGCCTTACATGATAGCCCAGGACCCAACCTTACATGGGGTACAGGACCCAGCCTTACATGGGAGCCCAGGACCCAGCCTTACATCGGAGCCCAGGACCCAGCCTTACATGGTAGCCCAGGACCCAGCCTTAGATCGGAGCCCAGGACCCAGCCTTACATGGGAGCCCAGGACCCAGCCTTGCATGGTAGACCAGGACCCAGCCTTACATGGTAGTCCAGGACCCAGCCTTACATGGTAGTCCAGGACCCAGCCTTACATGGTAGCCCAGGACCCAGCCTTACATGGGAGCCCAGGGCCCAGCCAGCTCTGTCAGTCTATACATGATGAGTATAGCACCATATACTTAAAGCATATGTCCACGAGGAACGGGCTTGGTAGAATCAGCGGGGAAAGAAGACCCTGTTGAGCTTGACTCTAGTCCGACTTTGTGAAGACACATGAAGGGTGTAGCATAGGTGGGAGCGCAAGCGCAATTGAAATACCACTACTTTTATCGTTTCTTTACTTATTCAGTCGATTTGTTTGCAGCAGACGAGCAAATCTCCGGCGGGCCTATTCTCGCTGGTCGCGAGATCCGCACAGTGGAAGTATGGGAGATTTGCTTGCAAATAGACAGGCAATATCTCCTGCGGTAGCTATGGCGGACCTATTCCCGCTGGTCGCGGGGACCGCTATAAGTCAGGTGGGGAGTCTGACGATAGTGCACGCTTTACACAGGTCCGGACACTTGTGATTGACAGATGTGCGCGCCCTCATGGTCCGGGCTCGTACAAGGCCCTCACCTGTGGGACATGGCTGAACGCCTCTAAGCCGGGTCCCTTGGGTGCCAGGGTCTGGCCATAACTCGCCACCGGCTCGTGGTGGTGAGGTCTCGGTGGATTGACGCTGAGCCGCCAGCGTCTGCAGCCTACCTTGTGCCAGACGTATTGGTTACCCATTCCTCTGGAATACACAAGACTAGGCCGAGGGAGGGGTCATGTCGTTTGGGCATCACATGATCTCTGAAGCTCTGCCCAGACATTGTGATGGAATATTGGCCACATTCCACTCACATACTTTGGTCTGTCAAGACTGCAAGGTGTCTACTTATGTCCACGAGCAAACAATGACAGTCAAGGTTGCATCTTGTGCCCATATTCTGTGGGCCGGTGTGGAGCCGTGAAGACAATTTTCCACTTGTAGTATGATACCTATAATTACTGTGAAACTACTACCGTAAATGGCATTAAATGGCATTAATTGAATTTATGGATATTAGTTTACGAAAGGTAAAGGATATTATAGGCAACAGAAAGACGTAGCTGTTACACTATACGTGAGACATAAGACAGAAACGAATGTCAGAAAACAAACAAGACAGGACGTGCTAGACACACCCGACAGCTTTAGGAAGCAGGTAGTGTATATCTCGCTGGGCAATAGAGAAAACTGTATTTAGGTTACCTGCAAACGAAAGGGGAACAGTAGACAATATACATAAGTGAAAGATACCCACATACAAGAGGTGTCCATACAGCGATAAACAACACACAATTTATATATGTTAACAGGTTACATACAAGGAGAAACAACACACAACTTACATATGACAACCACATACAATACGTTCACATGCAAGGAGAAACAACACATAACTTACATATGTGAATGCCCTCATATACAAGGAGAAACAACACACAACTCATGTGAAAGATACCCTCATACAATAGGTTCACATACACCGAGAACACACACACCAACCTACGTATGTGAAAGATACACATATACAGGAAGATACTACACACAAATTACATATGTAAAAGTCACCCACATACAACGAGATACTACACACAACATTCAAGCAGAACATGTGGAAGATACCAATATACACGAGCCTTCGGTTGCAGATCTCATTGACACATATCAGTAGCTTACATAATGCTGGTTGTCTCATATCTGGTGTTTATTGCCTGTTATCTTGTATCTGGTGTTTGTTGTCTGTTGTCTTGTATCTGGTGTTTATTGTCTGTTGTCTTATATGGGGTGTTTATTGTCTGTTGTCTTGTATCTGGTGTTTATTGTCTGTTATCTTGTATCTGGTGTTTATTGCCTGTTGTCTTGTATCTGTTGTTTATTGTCTGTTATCTTGTATCTGTTGTTTATTGTCTGTTGTCTTATATGGGGTGTTTATTGTCTGTTGTCTTGTATCTGTTGTTTATTGCCTGTTGTCTTGTATCTGGTGTTTGTTGTCTGTTGTCTTGTATCTGGTGTTTGTTGTCTGTTGTCTTGTATCTGGTGTTTATTGTCTGTTGTCTTATATGGGGTGTTTATTGTCTGTTGTCTTGTATCTGTTGTTTATTGTCTGTTGTCTTGTATCTGTTGTTTATTGTCTGTTGTCTTATATGGGGTGTTTATTGTCTGTTGTCTTGTATCTGTTGTTTATTGCCTGTTATCTTGTATCTTGTGTTTGTTGTCTGTTGTCTTATATGGGGTGTTTATTGTCTGTTGTCTTGTATCTGTTGTTTATTGCCTGTTGTCTTGTATCTGTTGTTTATTGCCTGTTGTATTGTATCTGGTGTTTGTTGTCTGTTGTCTTATATGGGGTGTTTATTGTCTGTTGTCTTATATGGGGTGTTTATTGTCTGTTGTCTTGTATCTGTAGTTTATTGTCTGTTGTCTTGTATCTGTTGTTTATTGCCTGTTGTCTTGTATCTGGTGTTTGTTGTCTGTTGTCTTGTATCTGGTGTTTGTTGTCTGTTGTCTTGTATCTGGTGTTTATTGTCTGTTGTCTTATATGGGGTGTTTATTGTCTGTTGTCTTGTATCTGTTGTTTATTGCCTGTTATCTTGTATCTGGTGTTTGTTGTCTGTTGTCTTATATGGGGTGTTTATTGTCTGTTGTCTTGTATCTGTTGTTTATTGCCTGTTGTCTTGTATCTGTTGTTTATTGCCTGTTGTATTGTATCTGGTGTTTGTTGTCTGTTGTCTTATATGGGGTGTTTATTGTCTGTTGTCTTATATGGGGTGTTTATTGTCTGTTGTCTTGTATCTGTAGTTTATTGTCTGTTGTCTTGTATCTGTTGTTTATTGTCTGTTGTCTTGTATCTGGTGTTTATTGCCTGTTGTCTTGTATCTGTTGTTTATTGCCTGTTGTCTTGTATCTGGTGTTTATTGTCTGTTATCTTGTATCTGTTGTTTATTGCCTGTTGTCTTATATGGGGTGTTTATTGCCTGTTGTCTTGTATCTGTTGTTTATTGCCTGTTGTCTTGTATCTGGTGTTTATTGTCTGTTGTCTTGTATCTGTTGTTTATTGCCTGTTGTCTTGTATCTGGTGTTTATTGCCTGTTGTCTTGTATCTGTTGTTTATTGCCTGTTGTCTTGTATCTGTTGTTTATTGCCTGTGGTCTTGTATCTGTTGTTTATTGCCTGTTGTCTTGTATCTGGTGTTTATTGCCTGTTGTCTCATATCTGTTGTTTATTGCCTGTTGTCTCATATCTGTTGTTTATTTTCTGTTGTCTCATATCTGGTGTTTATTGTCTGTTGTCTTGTATCTGTTGTTTATTGCCTGTTGTCTTGTATCTGTTGTTTATTGCCTGTTGTCTTGTATCTGTTGTTTATTGCCTGTTGTCTTGTATCTGTTGTTTATTGCCTGTTGTCTCATATCTGTTGTTTATTGCCTGTTGTCTCATATCTGTTGTTTATTGCCTGTTGTCTTGTATCTGGTGTTTATTGCCTGTTATCTTGTATCTGTTGTTTATTGCCTGTTGTCTTGTATCTGCTGTTTATTGCCTGTTGTCTTGTATCTGCTGTTTATTGTCTGTTGTCTTGTATCTGTTGTTTATTGTATGTTATCTTGTATCTGGTGTTTATTGCCTGTTGTCTTGTATCTGGTTTTTATTGCCTGTTGTCTTGTATCTGCTGTTTATTGCCTTTGTCTTGTATCTGTTGTTTATTGTCTGTTATCTTGTATCTGGTGTTTATTGCCTGTTGTCTTGTATCTGTTGTTTATTGTTTGTTGTCTTGTATCTGTTGTTTATTGTCTGTTATCTTGTATCTGCTGTTTATTGCCTGTTGTCTTGTATTTGTTGTTTATTGTCTATTGTCTTGTATCTGGTGTTTATTGCCTGTTGTCTTGTATCTGTTGTTTATTGTCTGTTGTCTTGTATCTGGTGTTTATTGTCTGTTGTCTTGTATCTGGTGTTTATTGTCTGTTGTCTTGTATCTGGTGTTTATTGTCTGTTGTCTTGTATCTGGTGTTTATTGTCTGTTGTCTTATATGGGGTGTTTATTGCCTGTTGTCTTGTATCTGTTGTTTATTGTCTGTTGTATTATATGGGGTGTTTATTGTCTGTTGTCTTGTATCTGTTGTTTATTGTCTGTTGTCTTATATGGGGTTGTTTATTGCCTGTTGTCTTGTATCTGTTGTTTATTGTCTGTTATCTTGTATCTGTTGTTTATTGTCTGTTATATTGTATCTGTTGTTTATTGTTTGTTGTCTTGTATCTGGTGTTTGTTGTCTGTTGTCTTGTATCTGGTGTTTACTGCCTGTTGTCTTGTATCTGGTGTTTATTGTTTGTTGTCTTGTATCTGGTGTTTATTGTCTGTTGTCTTGTATCTGGTGTTTATTGTCTGTTGTCTTGTATCTGGTGTTTATTGTCTGTTGTCTTTTATCTGGTGTTTGTTGTCTGTTGTCTTGTATCTGGTGTTTATTGTCTGTTCTCTTGTATCTGGTGTTTGTTGTCTGTTGTCTTGTATCTGGTGTTTGTTGTCTGTTGTCTTGTATCTGGTGTTTATTGTCTGTTGTCTTGTATCTGTTGTTTATTGTCTGTTGTCTTGTATCTGTTGTTTATTGCCTGTTGTCTTGTATCTGTTGTTTATTGCCTGTTGTCTTGTATCTGTTGTTTATTGTCTGTTGTCTTGTATCTGGTGTTTATTGCCTGTTGTCTTGTATCTGGTGTTTATTGTTTGTTGTCTTGTATCTGGTGTTTATTGTCTGTTGTCTTGTATCTGTTGTTTATTGCCTGTTGTCTTGTATCTGGTGTTTATTGTCTGTTGTCTTGTATCTGGTGTTTATTGTCTGTTGTCTTGTATCTGGTGTTTATTGCCTGTTGTCTTGTATCTGGTGTTTATTGTCTGTTGTCTTGTATCTGGTGTTTATTGTCTGTTGTCTTGTATCTGGTGTTTGTTGTCTGTTGTCTTGTATCTGGTGTTTATTGTCTGTTGTCTTGTATCTGGTGTTTATTGTCTCTTGTCTTGTATCTGGTGTTTATTGTCTGTTGTCTTGTATCTGGTGTTTGTTGTCTGTTGTCTTGTATCTGGTGTTTATTGTCTGTTTTCTTGTATCTGTTGTTTATTGCCTGTTGTCTTGTATCTGGTGTTTATTGCCTGTTGTCTTGTATCTGGTGTTTATTGTCTGTTGTCTTGTATCTGGTGTTTGTTGTCTGTTGTCTTGTATCTGGTGTTTATTGTCTGTTGTCTTGTATCTGGTGTTTGTTGTCTGTTGTCTTTTATCTGGTGTTTATTGTCTGTTGTCTTGTATCTGTTGTTTATTGTATGTTGTCTTGTATCTGTTGTTTATTGTATGTTGTCTTGTATCTGGTGTTTGTTGTCTGTTGTCTTGTATATGTTGTTTATTGTATGTTGTCTTGTATCTGTTGTTTATTGTATGTTGTCTTGTATCTGTTGTTTATTGTCTGTTGTCTTGTATATGTTGTTTATTGCCTGTTGTCTTGTATCTGGTGTTTATTGTCTGTTGTCTTGTATCTGGTGTTTATTGTCTGTTGTCTTGTATCTGGTATTTATTTCCTGTTGTCTTGTATCTGGTGTTTATTGCCTGTTGTCTTGTATCTGTTGTTTATTGTCTGTTGTCTTGTATCTGGTATTTATTTCCTGTTGTCTTGTATCTGGTATTTATTTCCTGTTGTCTTGTATCTGTTGTTTATTGTATGTTGTCTTGTATCTGTTGTTTATTGTCTGTTGTCTTGTATCTGTTGTTTATTGTCTGTTATTTTGTATCTGTTGTTTATTGTTTGTTGTCTTGTATCTGGTGTTTATTGTCTGTTGTCTTGTATCTGTTGTTTATTGTCTGTTGTCTTGTATCTGTTGTTTATTGTCTGTTATCTTGTATATGTTGTTTATTGCCTGTTGTCTTGTATCTGGTGTTTATTGTCTGTTGTCTTGTATCTGTTGGTTATTGTATGTTGTCTTGTATCTGTTGTTTATCGTCTGTTGTCTTGTATATGTTGTTTATTGTATGTTGTCTTGTATCTGGTGTTTATTGTCTGTTGTCTTGTATATGTTGTTTATTGTATGTTGTCTTGTATCTGGTGTTTATTGTCTGTTGTCTTGTATATGTTGTTTATTGTATGTTGTCTTGTATCTGTTGTTTATTGTCTGTTGTCTTGTATCTGTTGTTTATTGTCTGTTATTTTGTATCTGTTGTTTATTGTTTGTTGTCTTGTATCTGGTGTTTATTGTCTGTTGTCTTGTATCTGGTATTTATTTCCTGTTGTCTTGTATCTGGTATTTATTTCCTGTTGTCTTGTATCTGTTGTTTATTGTATGTTGTCTTGTATCTGTTGTTTATTGTCTGTTGTCTTGTATCTGTTGTTTATTGTCTGTTATTTTGTATCTGTTGTTTATTGTTTGTTGTCTTGTATCTGGTGTTTATTGTCTGTTGTCTTGTATCTGTTGTTTATTGTCTGTTGTCTTGTATCTGTTGTTTATTGTCTGTTATCTTGTATATGTTGTTTATTGCCTGTTGTCTTGTATCTGGTGTTTATTGTCTGTTGTCTTGTATCTGTTGGTTATTGTATGTTGTCTTGTATCTGTTGTTTATCGTCTGTTGTCTTGTATATGTTGTTTATTGTATGTTGTCTTGTATCTGGTGTTTATTGTCTGTTGTCTTGTATATGTTGTTTATTGTATGTTGTCTTGTATCTGGTGTTTATTGTCTGTTGTCTTGTATATGTTGTTTATTGTATGTTGTCTTGTATCTGTTGTTTATTGTCTGTTGTCTTGTATATGTTGTTTATTGTATGTTGTCTTGTATCTGTTGTTTATTGTCTGTTATCATGTATATGTTGTTTATTGCCTGTTGTCTTGTATCTGGTGTTTATTGTCTGTTGTCTTGTATCTGTTGTTTATTGTCTGTTATCTTGTATATGTTGTTTATTGCCTGTTGTCTTGTATCTGTTGTTTATTGTCTGTTGTCTTGTATCTGTTGTTTATTGTCTGTTGTCTTGTATCTGTTGTTTATTGTCTGTTGTCTTGTATATGTTGTTTATTGCCTGTTGTCTTGTATCTGGTGTTTATTGTCTGTTGTCTTGTATCTGGTGTTTATTGTCTGTTGTCTTATATGGGGTGTTTATTGTCTGTTGTCTTGTATATGTTGTTTATTGCCTGTTGTCTTGTATCTGTTGTTTATTGCCTGTTGTTTTGTATCTGTTGTTTATTGTCTGTTGTCTTGTATCTGTTGTTTATTGTCTGTTGTCTTATATATGTTGTTTATTGCCTGTTGTCTTGTATCTGTTGTTTATTGTCTGTTGTCTTATATGGGGTGTTTATTGTCTGTTGTCTTGTATATGTTGTTTATTGCCTGTTGTCTTGTATATGTTGTTTATTGTCTGTTGTCTTGTATCTGTTGTTTATTGTCTGTTATCTTGTATCTGGTATTTATTGTCTGTTAACTTGTATCTGTTGTTTATTATCCTTTTGTCTTGTATCTGTTGTTTATTGTCTGTTGTCTTGTATCTGGTGTTTATTGCCTGTTGTCTTAAATTTGATGTTGATTGCCTGTTGTCTTATATTTGATGTTGATTGTCTGTTGTATGTTTTGTTTTAGGTAGCTTTGTGTCTTTTATCAGTTGCCTGTTGCCTGTTTCTTGTAGTCTGTTTCCTTTAGTGTGATTTATGTTATCTATTGCCTATTGTGTTGTCTGGTGTTTATTGCCTGTTGTCTTGTATCTGCTTGTTATTAAAGACAGTTGTGTCCAAAATTTATTTGCATAAACGAGATTCAACTTTCAATTATGTGTTTGCCCTCTGTTCCTTGTTGCCTGTTGGTTGTTGCCTGTTGTCCTTTATCTGGTGCCTGTTGATAGTTGCATGTTGATTGTTGTCTGTTGATTTTTGTCTGTTGCCTGTCATGCATTGATCCTTCATTATTATCTCTCCATGAATGCCGATGAGTACAATTCTGTGATTCATCTATGACAATGATGGCTCCATGATATACCACTGTATTCTTTATTCAACAGAACGACGAAATCTCAGTTATACAGAACGACGAAATCACTGGATTATCCAGATATCCAGCCATGCCGAGGTTGACCCCTGTTCAAGTTGTGCTGCTCATGTTCTGCTCCTCGTCCTTGCCCATGCTGGTGTCCGCTCAGTGTAAGCGAAATGGCCAGGCCTTCTTTCACATATACAAACATAACGTACGGACAGACATGTGTGTATAAAGACAGACATATGTGCATAAAGACAGACTCGTGTTCAAAAAGGCTGACATTTGTGCATAAAGACAGACATTAGTGTATGAAGAGACATGTGTGCATGCAGAATGAGTTAATACCACAAACATTAATGAGCGCAGACATATTTTACCACACACACACAGTTCAAACATATACTGTTGAATACAGACAAACATTAATTCAAACAGACATACATTGTTTCACACGGACAGAAATTGGTGTACACGGACTGTAATGCATACTGGCAGATATGAATGGATACATGCAGATTGTTCATCCAGGCCAATATTAATGAGTACATAATTACAAACATGCATACAAACATATATAAGTGCATACAGACCAATATTAATGACTACATAATTACAAACATGCATACAGACATAGATAAGTACATTCAGGCCAATATTAATGAGTACATAATTACAGACATGCATACAAACATATATAAGTGCATTCAGGCCGATATTAATGAGTACATAATTACAAACATGCATACAAACATATATAAGTGCATTCAGGCCGATATTAATGAGTACATAATTACAAACATGCATACAGACATAGATAAGTGCATTCAGGCAGTCTTTAATACGATCAGACAGACACCAGTGCACCCAGAGAGATAGTAATGCACACGAACATACGTTATTGGACAGTAATCATCAAATGCCTTGCCAGCTGGCGTAGGCGTTCACGTCTCCCCACAGATCTCGGTCTTTCGTGTTCTGGATAAACTCTGCTGATGACATTCCTCCATGCCACAGTTTCGGTCCATCCAGAATAATTTCTATTGGACTACCCTTGCCGCTTTTCCCATTGATCTTTCCGGTTGTTACGATATTCTACAGTCGCTCTCTTCTCATCACATGAAGAAAGAAAGCTATTTTTCTGTTTTGTTCTAGTTTCATTAGATTCCTTCCGAGAATCGTTGATAATTACTCGGACAGTCCAAGGCATTCCAAGATTCACTGCTGTACACAAAACATGTTCTATATAGCATTTCCGCACCCTCTTTCTTGCATTCAATGATAGTGACTTATTGTAAAAGATACGTCTTATTTTCTGAAACGCAGGTTTGCTTGCCCTGTTCTGCTCTTAATTTATGCTGTGAATCTTCCATCTGATGTCTCCCTTGTGTTAGGATGAATTCCAAAAGCTGTCAGTGAGATTTTCAGAGTGTCTTTAATGCGTTTCCTCTGAACGCCTTGGGAGCGTTTACCACAACGCAGCTCGCTGTAAAAAAATTCGTTTAGGTAATCTGATCTGTCATATGAATCAAGTGACCAGCCCAGAGAATCTGATTCTTCATTAGTAGATTGTGGATACTGGGTATTGACGCTCTTTCTAGAACTTCAGTGTCTGGGATCTTGTCTTGCCGTTTAATCTTCAAAAGCTTCACAAGGCAGACTGTGTGGAAGTGGTTTAAGATTCTACCGTGTAGCTGGTAAACAGTCAAGGTTTCACAAGCATATAGCAGTGAGGATAATACAACTGCTTTGTAGACTTTCAGCTTTGTTTGCAGGCTTATTCCATTTCTGTCCCACACATTCTTGTACAGTCTGCCAAAGACCACGCTGGCCTTTGATATTCTTGCATTCACTTCGTCATCAATTGTGGCAGCTTGTGACACAGTGCTGCCAAGATAGGTGAATTTGTCCACAACACTTAGTCTATGACCATTACTTTGATATTTGGCACGGTGTGATTAATCCCTGGAGCTGGCTGGTACATAATCACAGTCTTCTCCAAAGTTGATATTGAGCCCAAAGTTGGCACAGGCATGTGAGAAAGCTGAAACATTGTGTTGCATGTCTGCCTCTGAGTTGGCGTATAGAGCGCAATCATCAGAAAACAGGAGCTCTCTGACGGTGTCGCTGCTAGTTTTAGTTTTAGCTCTCAGCTTTCTGAGATTGAACAACTTTCCATCCATGCGGTTTTTGATGTCTATTCCAATGTCGTTGTTCTCGAAGGCATTCATCAACATGGCTGAAAACATGAGGCTGAACAGTGTTGGTGCCAGGACACATCCTTGCTTCACTCCATTGGTGACAGGAAAGGGTTCAGACAGTTCACCATTTTCCTGTACTCTTGCCTGCATGCCATCATGAAATAGCCGCACTAATTGGACAAACTTTCGTGGACAGCCATATTTTGCCATAATCTTCCACAGTCCTTCTCTGCTGACTGTATCAAAAGCCTTGGTAAGGTCAATAAAAGTGGAAAACATTTCGGTGTTCTGTTCTAGCAGTTGCCTCATATCAATTCCCTCGTTCTTTTCACTCAGAGATGCACATACAGGCAGACATACATTTATATATACAGGCAGACATTGTTTGTGCACACATAAACATCCAGATGGGAAAATGACTGCCGATTCCATCAGAAATGAACTGGGTGCTTTGTGGGGGACTATTGTGTTGACATTCTGGTGGCGGCATTATGCACAGTGTATCTGTGCGGGCTGTTATTTGTCGAGACTCCTGTCTTTTCCACTTTTCACATTGGGCAGTGGGAGCGTTTTGTGTGATATTCACTGGCACAGGAATGGAGCATAATGGGGACGACCCGTTGCTGTGAAGTTGGAACTGCGACTAACTAACTAACTAACTAACATACATTAATACATACAGAAACATCAATGCATCACAGACATACATGTATGCATACACACAGTGTTACGTGTAGACAGACAGCACACACATGTTAATGCACGTCATCATCATGTGCCATGCCGATAAGCGTGGGCGGTCATGATTCGCCATCTCACTCGATCACCGGAGTCGTGTATCAGCTTTGTGTTCTTGTCTCGACCATACCACGTGGCCAAACCATCCAAGCATTTACTGTTCTGCCTTCCCCTTGTTCTTTTCCCCTCAGTCATGCCAGTTGTCACCAAATTCTCTCGTTTATTTCTTCTCATGACGTGCTATAAATGTTTGACTGTCAGCGTCCTATTTCTCCATTCATTGTCATTTCCTTCTTGTACTTGGATCAAAGACAAACCAATAGATATAAATATTATACAAGTATATGCACCAACAACAAGCAGTAGTGAAGAAGAAATACAACACTTTTACGATGAAATAGAAATGGCAATAGCTCAAATTGGATCACAAGAAATAAAAATAATACTGGGAGATTTTAATACAAAAGTAGGAAAGGGAAAAATAGAGGATATAGTGGGGAATTACGGTTTAGGTACAAGCAATGAACGAGGAGAGAAACTAATAGAATGGGCAAATATTAATGATATGATAATTGGAAACACATGGTTTAAACACCATAAAAGACGACTATACACATGGAAAAGCCCTGATATGAAAATACGCAACCAAATTGACTACATATTTATTAATAAAAGATTTAGAAATGCATTAATTAATGTAAAGACAATGCCTGGTGCTGACGGTAATAGTGATCATGTACCACTATGTTATGTGGACAAATAAAAGTAAGATTAAAGAGAGGGAAAAATGGTTAAGAACCTGAGACTTAATAAAGAGGTTCTGAAAGTAGATAAAGAAATTCAAGAAGAATACAGAGTGACTGTGAAAAATAGGTACAATATAATAGCTAAAATACAAAGTATAAATGAACAATGGGAAATATTAAGGGACTCCATTCATCAAACTAGCAAAGAAATATTACCGGAGAGAAGCCAAAAAGCTAAGAAAAAATGCATGAATGAAATCTTAATGCTGATGGACAAAAGGAAACATAATAAAAGTGACAATCAAGAGTATGCTAAGATAAATAAAGAAATAAGAGATAAATGTGTGAAGGAAAATGAAAGTTGGTTAAACGAGCAATGTAAACAAATTGAATTAAATTCCATTAAAGATCAAAAATGTATGCACAGACAAATAAGTGAGCTCACGGGAAGAAAAATAAGAATAAATACAAGGTGTTTGAAATCAAAAATAGGAAAGATTTTATTGGAGGAAGGTGCTATAATGAAAAGGTGGAATAAGTATATAAGAGAATTATATAATGGAGAAAGGAAAGAATTAACAGAAGAAAGTATCTTAGAAGGCCCACCTATTCTAAAAGAAGAAGTCGCTGACGCTATGAAACATATGAAGAAAGGAAAAACAGCTGGGCCAGATGAAATCACAGTAGAAGAATTAGAAGTATTGGGAGAATTTGGGGTAGATATATTAACCAAAATGCTAAATGATATTTACAACAGTGGATATTTACCGAGCGATATGGTAAAATCTGTATTTATAGCAATACCAAAGAGACCAGGAGCACTTGCATGCGAAGATTTTCGTACAATTAACCTCATAAACCATGTCACTAAGCTTCTACTCAGAATTATAATGAGAAGAACAAGAACGAAAATAAACATGGAAATTAGTGAAGAACAGTACGGTTTTATGGAAGGAAAGGATACAAACAATGCAATATATATATTACGAACACTAATAGAAAGGTCAATAGAGAAACAGAGGGACATATATTTATGCTTCATAGATTATACTAAGGCATTTGATAAAGTAAAACATGATGAGCTGATTAAAATGTTGGAAGATATCAACATTGATGGGAAAGATTTAAGAATAATAAATAATATATACTGGAATCAAGTAGCAGCAATTAAAATGGGAAATAAAGAGGGTAGTTACGAACAGATAAAGCTAGGAGTACGACAGGGGTGTATCTTGTCACCCGATCTCTTCTCCCTATATAGTGAAGTAATAATGAGAGAGATCAAAGAGAAGCCAGGAATACTAATCGGAGGATATAATATAAACAGACCTACAACAATTGGTGGACATTGTAGTATCAGAGAGTCCACAGAAAGGACTCTCCTTGAATACCAAGAAAACAGTAACAATGGTGATATCAAAGAAAATGGGGTCACCAAAATGTGACATAGAAATAGAAGGGTAAATTCTCAACCAAGTGGATAATTTTAAATACCTAGGGGCACTTATAACATCAGATGGAAGATGCACAAAAGAGATTAAAGAGCAGAATAGGGCAGGCTAAAGCCGCATTTCAGAAAATGAAGAGTATCTTATGCAATAAGTCGCTATCAATGAATGTAAGAAAGAGAGTGCTGAAATGCTATGTAGAACCAGTTTTGCTGTATGGCAGCGAATCTTGGAATGTAAATGAACAAATTAGGAAGAACTTAGAAGCAACAGAGATGTGGTTTTTAAGACGAATGTTGCGAATTCCTTGGACTGCCAGAGTAACTAACAACGATTGCCTAAAAGAGGCTAATGAAACTAGAACACTATATACAACAATAAGAAAGAGACAAACAGCTTTCTTTGGTCATGTGATGAGAAGAGAGGCATTGGAGAACATCGTGACAACTGGAAAGATCGAGGGGAAGAGAGGCAGAGGCAGACCAAGAGAAATAATGCTGGATGGATTGAGACGGTGGCATGTAGGAATATCATCAGCAGAGTTGATCCAGAACACCAAAGACCGAGATCTGTGGAGAGCCATGAACGCCTACGCCAGCCGGCACTGCACTTGATGATGATGACTTGGACCTGTCTCGTTGGATTTTATATCTGTCCATGGAATTCTTTGCATTTACCCAGAAACCACAATTCCAGTGCAATTATATGATGTTTAGCTTATCTGCTCATTGTCCACACTTCACGTCCATACACAAGTTCAGGTTCTATGTAGCACTTCAAACATTTTTTCTCGTTTCAATTGACATCTTTTTTATTGGTCAGAATGTTTTTCATCTTGCTAAAGGCTACTTTTGCCATGGCGATTCTTGTTCTAATCTCTTCAGGGCATCT
>OY992884.1:3429416-3431916 GCA_963921405.1 Cepaea hortensis
ATACACGTCACGTGGGATGGTAGACAGATATATATATATATATATATATATATATATATATATATATATATATATATATATATATACACGTCACGTGGGATAGTAGACAGATATACATACGTCACGTGGGATGGTAGACAGCCTATTTAAGTAACTCGTGTAGGGTTTATTCGTTCACTACGTTTAACAATCCTAAGTAACATGTATATAGAAATAAAACTTCGCAAGTGTATATTGTGACATATTGCACCATACGCATCACTTTATTATATTGTGACATATTAGTGGTATCTCAATATTTTATTTTGATATAATATCCGTACCAGGGTATTATATTGAAACATATTGACCGAACCACGCTATTATATTGTAACATATTGACCGAACCACGCTATTATATTGTAACATATTGACCGAACCAAGCTATTATATTGAAACATATTGACCGAACCACGCTATTATATTGTGACATATTGACCAAACCACGCTATTATATTGTAACATATTGACCGAACCACGCTATTACATTGTAACATATTGACCGAACCACGCTATTATATTGTGACATATTGACCGAACCACGCTATATTTTAACATATTGACCGAACCACGCTATTATAATGTAACATATTGACCGAACCACGTTATTATATTCTAACATATTGACCGAACCACACAATTATATTGAAACATATTGACCGAAACAACGTTATTATATTGTAACATATTGACCGAACCACACAATTATATTGAAACATATTGACCGAACCAAGTTATTATATTGCCGGCTCCGTGGCCGAGGAGTTAGCAGCTTTCTCCGCTAACCCCGAATACTCTCGTCCCGTGACGCGACGAGAATTAGCAGTGGTTCGAATCGCGAAAGTGACTTATGAGAGTATGGAGCCGGTCGCTCAGAAAGTCGTGGCGTGCTGATGAGCGTAATCTAGCCTAGGAATCAACATACAGCTGAAAGATGCTGGTGTTGACCGCAATATCCTGAAACAGGATGGAAACGCGGAAAAAAAAAAAAAAAAAAAAAGTTATTATATTGTAACATATTCACCGAACCACACAATTATATTGAAACATATTGACCAAACCACGCTATTATATTGCGATATATTACCCGTATCACGTTATTACATTATGACGCATGATCCTATCACGTGACTAGATATGTCCAGATACACGCTCGAATTCCTGGCCTTGACCCTGGGTTCCTTCGACAACCTGAGGCAGACGCAGACAAGCGACAGCCTGCGCGTGCAGCTGAGGCAAGTCAGTGTCGATGTGGCCGCACTACGTCCGGTAAGTCTGTGTCCCCACACATGGCATGCATTAGTGTATCTATTGTGTGTCCCTCACACATGTCATACATCAGTGTATCTATTGTGTGTCACCACACCTGGCATACATCAGTGTATCTATTGTGTGTCACCACACCTGGCATACATCAGTGTATCTATTGTGTGTGTCCCCCACATCCGGCATACATCAGTGTATCTATTGTGTGTCACCACACCTGGCATGTATCAGTGTATCTATTGTGTGTCACCACACCTGGCATACATCCGTGTATCTATTGTGTGTCACCACACCTGGCATACATCAGTGTATTTATTGTGTGTCACCACACTGGCATACATCCGTTTATCTATTGTGTGTCACCACAGCTGGCATACATAAGTTTATCTATTGTGTGTTCCCACACCTGGCATACATCAGTGTATCTATTGGGTGCCCCCTCACGTGACATTTATTAGTGTATCTATTGTGTGTCCCCCATACTTGACATGTATCAGTGTATCCAGTCTGTGTTCTCACACCCGCCATGTATCAATGTATCTATTGTGTTCCCCCACACTGGCAATCATCAATGTATCTAGTGTGTTCTCCCACACCTGGTGTATATGAATGTATCCATTGTGTGTCCCCACACCTGGAATGCATCGGTCTGTCTATTGTGCGTTCACAAATGTATGCCTTCACTTACGTTTAATTTGTTTCAAACGTAACTGTTACATCTTTATAAAATTGTTCCGGTCATCTTATATTTATTTTCGCCCAAGGAAAATATCTTTCATAGGTCCAAAGGCAATTTAAATCATGGAAAGCGACGAAATGTCTTTGATATTTTGGCGAAAATGTATTGAATTCACACTAACAAACTTGTTGTTGCGGTAATGCACGCCATTCGGGTAACGACTTCCGTTCCACTATGGGACGTGCTTCTCATATAGAAATTTCCGTGCACCACGGAGAATATTCATTATTGAGCACTGCTGTTTCCGTGTGAAGATGTAATACATTTCATAATATGCATTTCATCTCTGACCCGTAAATTATATACTGCTGTGGTATGTTAATTTGAGATGGTAGATAAATATCTCAAAATCTTCGTGCCGACTACTAATTAAAAACTAGAAATGACTCGTGAGACTCCTTAGTACTGGATCAGAAACATCTGGTAAGATTCCTCTACGGTAGCAGGTAATAATTT